>JABXWE010008261.1:0-13058 GCA_014611495.1 Limonius californicus | reverse complement strand
TATTGTACTGTGTATTAGTGAGCACCAAGTAATTTCTTTTTCTTTTACTGCCTCTTCTGGTGACAAATGTGTACTAGAGTAGGAACATTTTATTTCGACAACAGCCAAATTATCCTCTAACAGCCTATCAGGACTAGCTGCTAAGAAAGGTTTTTTGTGTCAAATCTTTAAACCGCTCTTTTTTGTCTAGAGGTTGGTTTCATGTTCGAATCTTTTCGCTGCTATATCTTCATTGTCCTGCGCATATTTTGTGTAAACATTACCTTTAAGTGGCCTGTACAATAAAGACTCCACAAGCTTTTATGGAAGAAGTTTTTTTGCATGTTGCATATTTTTCCAAAGTTTGAAGCTGTCAGCCTCAATTTTCTTTCTCGAAACCACAAGTCCGACAAAGCTTGATTTTTGGTATTTTTTTCAATTTCCTCTACATGGAAAGATAATTTTATTAAAAATATTTATTTTTTAGCATTAAATTGACTCTCAGTCATATCAGGCACTTCTTCCACACATAGACCATAGTCAGCATTGGGACCAACACATTTTTGGGAGCATTTGTATTTTCGCAAGAGTTGCTTTTTTCTTAAATTTGATATTTTTTGCAAAGCTTTTGTGTGTAGAAGCGTGGTCCATTGCTCAACATTTTCTTTTGCAATTTGTCATGGTAGGAACCACTATTGCTGTTGAAAGACAAAGCAGCACCTTCACACCTTTCAACGAAAACTTGTCTTGTCTCTTGTCTGTAATTCCAAATAATTAGTAAACTGCGGGCGTTGATAACAAAAATTTAAAAAAATCACATACAAGTATAATTTTTTAACGTATGATTTATAATTACCTGAATGCGTAACGCCAATTGTATAAGTTTGTCTTGAAAAAGACAGATTTTTAACAAAGAAAAAAGCACAGGAAATAAACAGCAAACGGAAGCGAGATGACAGGCGAAACAGCCGACTAACAAGTAATGAAAAATCCAGTATTAAGAGTACTCTAATAGTTACACTAACAAAATCTTTCTTGTACAAATTTCAGTAATTTGCAAATTAATGACAAAATTTAATAAGAAACAAAAACTTCAATGAAAACAACGTAGGTACTAGGTTCCTAAAAATAAAAAGTACCAATAAAAAATTATGTAATAGCTATTTGTTCACCTAGGGAAGAAAGTGCATCTGCTTCTCTCAACTCCGGGAGGAAAAGGTACTTTCGAGAGGTGAATATATTACATAATCATATTAAGTGGATAAATTCTAACGAGTCACGTGTGCTATATAAAATTTTACCAACACCATAGAGCAATAAAGATATCTTTATTGCTCTATGCCAACACCTCAAAATTCAAAATATACATTGAATATGATTAATAATAAGTTTTTTAAGTGGCATTTCTAAATTACATTTCTTGGTAATTTTTGCATTATTGTGGTTAAGTATTTTCAACATTGAAAACATTATTATATCTACCACAAGGCACGTTTACTATATGTTTATTGCCCACGTTGATTTATGGTTCTTTGAAGACACAAAATAAGGGTGCGAAAACAGGTAGACAGTTGAACCCCTGAAATAATAATAATAGTAGTAATCTGTAATGTTGGTTGCGTTATAGCCAAAAGAAAGGGGCAGATTTGAAATCTGCACTTGGGTTAGATCAGCTTGTCTTTCAACAGCAATAGTGGTTCCTACCATGACAAATTGCAAAAGAAAATGTTGAGCAATGGACCACGCTTCTACACACAAAAGCTTTGCAAAAAATGTCAAATTTAAGAAAAAAGCAACGCTTGCGAAAATACAAATGCTCGCAAAAATCTGTTGGTCCCGATGCTGACTATGGTCTATGTGTGGAAGAAGTGCCTGATATGACTGAAAGTCAATTTAATGCTAAAAAATAAATATTTTTAATAAAATTATCTTCCCATGTAGAGGAAATTGAAAAAAATACCAAAAATCAAGCTTTGTCGGACTTGTGGTTTCGAGAAAGAAAATTGAGGCTGACAGCTTCAAACTTTGGAAAAATATGCAACATGCAAAAAAACTTCTTCCATAAAAGCTTGTGGAGTCCTTATTGTACAGGCCACTTAAAGGTAATGTTTGCACAAAATATGCGCAGGACAATGAAGATATAGCAGCGAAAAGATTCGAACATGAAACCAACCTCTAGACAAAAAAGAGCGGTTTAAAGATTTGGCACAAAAAACCTTTCTTAGCAGCTAGTCCTGATAGGCTGTTAGAGGATAATTCGGCTGTTGTCGAAATAAAATGTTTCTACTCTAGTACACATTTGTCACCAGAAGAGGCAGTAAAAGAAAAAGAAATTACTTGGTGCTCACTAATAGACAGTACAATACAATTAAAAGAAAATCACGCATACGTACCAATTACAGGGTCAAATGCTAATTTCTAATGTAAGCAAAGCTTATTTTGTGATTCATGCAGAGAAAGGTATACATATACAAATAAATCAAAACAATAATGCCTTTTGTCTGAAGATGGTCTAGAAACTACAGAAGTTTTACTTTGGTGCTGTTCTCCCAGAATTATTAGATTCTAGAAGATCAAGGGATTTACCTCTTCGAGATTTATATTTAGAAGAATAAATGTTTTATTTATATTTGCATTGTTGTTTCTAAGACCATTTGTAGTAATATATTAATTTTGAATATAGAATTTTTTGTAAAAGAAAGATAAACATTTTTTCCCTCTACTAAACTAAATTCGAAAACATAAATTTGTTGACATTTCAAAGCCAACTAAAACAGACTTTTAAAAAGTACTAGACGAACGAAAATAGTGATACCAAAAAATTCGATTAAAAAAAAAGAATAACGTAAATAGTTTTAATAACAGAAATAGGTACATACGTATTCCAAATCAATTAAAACTTTCTATTTTTTCATTTTCTCGTAAAATCAAAAATAAGTTTTTGTTCCTCTTGTAAACTGTATTTGGAAACATACGGTATATACATGTTTTTTAAAATACATAACAATTGCATAGATATTGCCATGAATCTAGTAAGACTAATTATAATTTTGTTCTATTTGTTAGTTTGCAACTTTTTGAATTCAAAGACACTTTTGGTTTTTCAATACATAAAATGTTCCATTATGGCCGGGTAATAAAACGATTATCTACCCATTACCGTAATAAAGTTGGGTTGACATCGACGGCATGCCACTGAAAGTTTCTATACCTGAACAATCCACAACTGTGTACTGTGGGCACCCTTTTAGGATATGCGCCTCTTGCGGCCAAGTTGGAGAACTAAATGTGCAAAATATACAAAAATAACATGTGATTATTTAAACAATACAACATTTTTTTAAACTGGTTATTATTGATTTATATCAAGTACATCATTTTACACATGTCTGCTCATTTTCTTTTCTAAAAGTATCGCAGGCATGAAGATACATCGTCCTCTACGTTTTTGCTTTTATTTAAATAAATAATTTTTTCTTCGTCTTGTTTTAGATTCAGCGGGCTAGGGAATAGTATTATTAATGTTCATCCAAAAAATCAAAAGGCTATCTTTAGATCTAGATACCAAAGAATGCAAAAACAATAAAAATAAAACGATTGCGGTCTACTTTTTTCGTGATACATTTTTTTTAAATAATGAAACATATTCAGCGGGGTAGATATTAAAAATACGCGTAATTTGATGTATGATACATATAATAAAAAAAATGAATTACACCCAAAAAATTAAAAAATAACCAATTTTGGCCGGGAGGATCAGCCTTAAATTTGAATACTGTTTGACCAGTACTCACATTTTGTCCGCCACGCTGCTCCCTAGTGTGTAAATGATTCAAATTTACGTAAAATATGAAATAGAAAAGTAAATAGACTCAGAAATACTTAAAAGTGGATACAAAAGTAACAAAAGTTACTGCGTTTACAATTTACTACACGATATTCAAAACTATTAGATTAATGCTTTTTGGAAATCGGCTATTTTTTGGAGTGTAAGCTGATTTGATTACACTCACACAAGTAGACAGATTTCTATTTTACAATTAGTTGAGAATAATTATCCTCCCGAATATTTCTTTACAATTACGACGCATAGAAAGTTTTAAATTGTTATATCATTTTTCTTTAAAATCGATGAATAACACATTTTCATATTTTTCCTGATGTACCTATACTTAAATATTAATTTTACATCTTAACCTCGCTACGTCCAAATGGCTTTTAGAGAAGCTTATGTTTAGCAATCAGACAACAGTAATAAAGATAATAAATGCTATTGTCACATCTAAAATAAGCACTAATGCAATCAGTTCGATGTCAGCATTTAATGTGAAGTCAGGATTATAAACAGGAAACGTTTAAGATTAACTTTAGGTTTCAAAAGATAAGATTATGACTTATCTTGATGTAAGTTAATTTTCTTTGTTGTAAAATATGTCAAAAAACTGCGCCGATTTTCTAGGAAACATATATCTAAAAGTCTTTTTATTTTAACTAAGAAAAGTCAGTTACTGATTGAGACAAACATATACATACAACATAACCATGTTTCAGATGAATGGTATAGGCAACCAGGGTTGCAGCGGTGTATTTAGTTTAATTCTGACTAACGTAGTAAATATATCGCGTCATAGATAAGTGTAAAACGCCACACCAAAAGATATAGAAGGTGTCTGGATTAGATAAGTAAGATAAAGATATATATATATACAATGCGGTTGTAAAATGTCTTCCTCCTTACTAACTTTTGAACGGCTTGATATTTCTTCACAAAATTTTGTGTGCGTTAATGGGAGGCTAAATACTAATTTTTAGTACATATTTAAATGGATAGGCGCCATTTTGACATGTTTTTTAAATAGCAATGGAGTCGAGTGACACCTCATTTGAAAGGTCTCTTTCAGTAGAATATAATTCTATATTTTGGGAAAATTTTATAAATTCAAAATTAATAACAGACTTCCAAATTATTTGTTTCTGATATTAAACAAAACGCTAAAAAATGTAGGAGGCGAAACAGTAGAAATAAAACAATTAAAATAATTAGTTTTTCTGTTCTGTCACTTTAATTCAGTTCTTAGGTTTGCTCACGTTTGAATATTGAGTGTTAAAACCGGTGATACTAACAATAATTATGACGAATGTTCGAACTTTGCAGGAGAAAACTGAAGCACTTTTTATTTTTGCTGAAGCCAATAGATACTTTCACGCAGAAGAAAGAATATTTAATGAACGTTTTCCCGACCGTCCTATTTCGAGGACGTATTTAAGAGAACTTGTGCAAGAATTTATTACACTGGAAGTGTGCAAAACAGGAAAAACCCTGGACGACCCACAATTTCAGAAGACAAACAAATTCAAATTCACATGTAGCTGCGATATGTGATGTATTGACGATAACTGCCAAAAGGTTTTAAAACGGCATACGTCCCACCCATACAAAATTAATATTTTACACCAGTTGATTGAAAATGATCCGGAGAGACAAAATGTAAAATACTGGTGCGATGAAAATCCCTATGTTTTGCGGGAAGATCACACCCAATTTCAGCAAAAATTGAATGTGTGGATAGGAATACTTGGCGAGTATATCGTAGGTCCCTTATTTATCGACGGAAACCTTACTGGGGAATTGTACTTGAATATGCTGGAAAACCTCATTCATCGGTTAATAGTTGAATTTGCTGAAAATAATCCAAACGAATTTGACATTTACGACGTAAAATAACAGAGGCTTGTGCAAATATCGATGTTGAAACTTTCCAGAAAGTACGGGAAGAGACATTAAATAGGTTTTTCTATTGCCAAGAAGTTCAAGGAACACACTTTGAACCTTTATTAAAATAGTATTACTATTCAGTTTTTGTTGTATAAAATAAGTTTTGTTATGTTTTAGAATCATCATCTTCTTCTTCTTCTTCTTCTTCTTCATTCTTCAATAATGAACATTTCGAAAGCATACCTTTTTTGCTTTAATTCTTAGTTTTTTCCATAAACTTCTTATTTTCAATCATCTGTCATTTTTCTGGATGAATATTTTTTTATAAAACTCTAGGATCAGGCGCATAATTAAAAGACCTTTCCAATGAGGTGCCACTTGATCCCTATTGCCATTAAATAAATAGTTCAAGATTGATACATTTATCATTATCACAAAAAAAAGCCGAAGACCCAATTAGAACAAAGTACTGAGCAATGGTGGAGCTAGGAGTTGGTTAAGTTGGGATATAGACTACCATTCCAACAAAACATGACAAGAAGTTCTATGGCGTCCTTTCTACAGAATATACTAGAATTTATACAGGGGATTTCCAAAACTTTACTTTATTTGTCACACAGCTAAAATTGTGTTTAACTATTCGCATAATAGTTATACCTTTTCTTAAACCCATTAGTTATGAAAAAAGAAAAGGGAATTAAAAACCCAGACATAATATCTACGGCACGAAAGTAATCTATGTATAGGACAAACCTTGGGCAGCAAGGTACGCCGAGAAAAAAACTTTATGAAATATGAAGTAGGTAGTCTAGCTAGAGTCTAAAGCGAAGTATACGTGAAACTTGGTTTTGTTATTATACACCTGATACAAAACAACAACTAAAGCAACGGAATCATCTGATTCCCCGCTACTAAATTTCGCTATGCCATGAAAGTCCGCTGAAAAGATAATGACGTCAGTTTTCTAGAAAGCTATTATTATTATTTTCCAAAGGACTTAACAATAACGCTAAACTTTTAAAAATAGGGGATTTTGCGAACAGACTATTTATATTTCATTATAAGTTAATGTACGTGCTCATACAAATCTCAACTCAGTGAACTTAAGTATAGATCTTATTCAAATTTTAGTTCACTGGTCAAATTCAAGAATCAGTTGAAGAATATTTTACAGGTCTTGAAGATGCGGTATAATGCCTTACAACAGGAGTGGGTACTTTTCGAGGAATCGGGCCACAGGCAGGTGGGAAGCGGATGTCATGCGACACCTCTAAGAATAAAGTTATTTGTTAGCTTAGCTTAGCTATCAAACCAATTAAGCAATCTTAATCCCTAAGTTGGGAAGTGGTATATTTTTCGATTCACGAAATCTGGAATCCGCTCCTGCGGGAAGGGCATTGGAGCCAGGATGACTTTGGCGAGGTGACGGTAACTACCCTTCCGGCGAGTACCTGCGAGCTATTGGGGTTGTGGTAGTATACCATGTCATATATTCACTATAACACAATCAATTTTGCGATTAGTGAAACCAATTAAAGGAACCAATTGAAATGTGACAGCCGACAATCGACTCTCTAAGAAATTTTCAATTTTTTGTCGTGCTAGTAAATTGCTTCGTACTTAAATATAATTTTATGTTGTGTTACTAAATTTCATATTGTTTTGTTTAAATAAGTCGATAGTACAATACAAAACGACAATAAGTAAAATTTGTTGATTACTTTAAGGAGAAATGAGGAGAAAAAGCGGTATAAACAATTATACCACCTCCCGGGTAGTGCGACAATTCTTCGACCTAAAGGTTAAGGTATGTTTTTACGAAACGCTAAGGAGGCCGTACGAGAAAGAGTTTTTTGACGAAACTACGCGGGCCGCACGAAAGGCCTAGAGGGCCGCATGCGGGTTGCCGACCCCTGCTTTACAACATTGTAGATGCAGATGTATTCTTGTTATGGGTAGTTATAATAAAAACAAAAATAATAGCTTCAATGCGGAACCAGTTCAGATGAAAGTAAGATTTGATTTGACCATGTGGTTAGGATGCCGAATACTACAAGGAAAAACTTAACGGTATGTTAAAAGAATTATGTAGTGATAAAATAATGCAAGTTAAAGAAGCATACAACTAAGTATAGGCAAAACAACTTGAGAAACTATTTCGATATTTTGGTAAATATTCTTACAAAACAATTTTCCACAACTATAATGAAACAGTGAACAGATAAGTAGGTAGGTTATATTATATTTGGAACACAATACTGATTTCCAAAAATGGTTGATTACCATCGATACATAAATGTCAAATTCAATTTCAGTTAAAATTGTGAATACCCGTAAATGTTTGATAAAAAATCTTTCAAAATTGTTTTTGATAGGATTTTCAAGTTACTTACATCTCGGCCTTGCTAAGTCAGCTTGCTGCCTGCCTAAAGCTTTTGCAGTAGCAATACGTTGCTTGCAGTCAACTGCCACACATATGGAGAGAATAATAATCGCCAAAACCGCAACAACTAGCAGAAGAAGAATAAATGACATTTTCGTCAACACACAGAAAGTAATTCTACGACAAATAAAGGTAGACTGAAGCATATAATGTAATATACGTACTTGGAAACCTTTATGACTACCCTGATTGAGATAAGATATATTAGGTAAGCAAATTTCAGTAGCAATTAATTTACTTTGGTGCAAAAATATGGATATAATAATTTTGTGTAAATACTACTGTAAGAAGTTCTTGTGTAAAATATAAAAATTTGTTCTGCTCCCAGAATTTAAATAAAAAAAAACAAATTCAATGTAGTTGTTGTTTATCACATAAACAACAGAAAATGTTTCAGATCAATCATGTTCGTACCAGTATTTGCTAGAAATAACATGCTATCTATCTTACAACTGACATCATTGCTATCAATCATTTTTAAAGTTATACCAAAATATATTACGTTAAGCTGAAACTAAACATAATTGATTTCTCTATGCTGTTCTATCCTAATAATATCACAGAAACTATAATACATATATCCTATGCTTTTTGGTAATACAAATAGTGTGTTTATATTCAAAATTGCTATTCTAGAATACTTACTAGATTATTAGAAGTTTCAAAAACATCCCCAATTTCTAAAAGTTTTACTTTTAATTAATATATAATAGGTAACTGAACTGTATTTTAAAATTTAGTAATACAGGTTTATTCATAGTGATGAGCCTCAAATATTTTAAATGAAACCAAGCATACGTTTTTCTAATACCACTAGAGATTACAGAAATATTTATTAAAACTTAGTCAGTTGTACTTTAGATGTATCTGTAAATATGTAAATTTATAAGCTATTGACAACTGAGAAGTGTCTTTAGTAGTATTTAATATCTTAATTTACAAAATTTAATGTAAACTACTCAAAAATGAATAGGGATATTGTAATATAAAGCGTATATGTTTATATTTGACCGCTAATGGTCGTCTATTATTGATAATTAGAGCAAACAGCAATTTTTGACGTTAAAAACCAAAAAACAGTCGAATCCCGTTGCAATTGTTTAACCGTATTAGTGTCAAGTCTAGTGTGTGTGTTTGATTGAATAATATTTTTTGTCTTCTTAAGATCTTTTTTGGTCATTATTTTTTTATTCGTGTATTACATGTGTGTTCTTAATAATAAACAACAATGCAGAGAAACCATTTAACAATAGAACAACGAAATTTAGCCGTTGCTATGCATCAAAGAGGAGATTGTCAGGTCGAGACTGCTGATATGTTAGGAACCACGCGGAGGGTAATTTCACGTGCCCTTTCGCGTCTTAGAGAAACAGGTACTACTGCAAGAAGGTCTGGAAGTGGATCTTTTCGCATCGCATCAGAGGATCGTGAGGATCGACTTCTGGCAATTAATGCAAAAATGCACCCCCTTTCAAGTGCTCGACATCTACAGCAAGTGCTTCAGAATGCCACAGCAAATAGAGTCTCCAACCAAACTGTGAGAAATCGATTGTTTGAGATAGAACTAACCTCATACCTACCCCTGAGATGTCCTGCAAGAACTGTGCCTCAACGAAGACACCGGGTGGAATGATAAAGACGTAGGCTTCAAGAAGGCACATCGTGGGAGGATAGATATACTGTTTTCGGGCGAGTCCAATTATTGTCTCAGCAATAATAGCCGGCGTCGGAGTATATCGTAGTGCATCATACCTTACCTCAGTACACCCATCCAGTCGTCTTTGATGGTGGTGGCGTACGGACCTCCATATCTTTAATGGTACACTCACGGGCCAACGTTATGCCAAAGAGATCATTATAGACCATGTTCTGAACCGTCGCAACGCTGTTGGACCGGAATATTTTGTTTTTCTTGACGACAACGTTAGAGCGCATCGTGCTCAGGTTGTTTTAGAGATGCTTCGGCGACCGGGTGGAGCAGTGGGCGAGAGTCCGCTTCGCAACCGGTTGACCCGAGTCCGACTCCCGTTGTGGCCCGAATTTTAATTAATTCTGTAGCAGCGGGAGTGACTCGGTAGCATAGTTAGGGGGGTTTTACAAGGGTGGGGCATGTTAGACTCGTGCATAGCGCTACGTGCGCTGATCCGAGGTAAGCGGGGTGGGATGAGAATCGTGGAGTTGCTATGACAACTCCTCGATTCTTTTAAAAAAAAAAGAGATGCTTCGAGATAATTAAATAACCCATCTTGCTCTTTCTCCGCTATCTCCAGACCCTAACCCCATCGAGCATGCAGAGGGCCTTCTGCAGAGACAGCTGATCATTATAATCCAAGACCCTACTACTGGGCGACAGCTAAAGGATGTATTGCCGGTACTGTGGCATCAAATTCCACAAGAACATATTGATAATTGCATTGAGAGTAAGCCAGCAAGGTGCAGAGTAGTTATTACTGCCAGAGGAGGTGCCACGCGGTATCACAATTTAATAAATTTAAAAGGAGACATTAACGATTTTCGCCATAATATTGTTAAATTTCTTCTTTAAACGTACCTTTGTTGTAACTTTCATGTTCATTACTAAAAAGACGTTATATTTAGTTGTTTTAATAATTTTTTATTATAAATGTAATTGGTGTTGCCTTTAAGTGTCTTACAATGCAATATCCCTATTCATTTTTGACTAGTTTCTATCAATACTGAACAGACAGTCTTATTTATAATCTATGAAGAATACCATGTGTCACTTAATAAGCTTTTATTACCTTATTAATTAACATCAGATGTAATTTAATATAATTTAATAGATAACCTCGAATTCTCCTATTCATAATTTTATAATGAACTACCTCTGACACGAGATTTTCAAATTAAAATTAAATTGTCTAGGAAAATATTAGTAGATTGCATTAGTAATATCATTATTCATTTATAATTCTGAATATAAGTGTATACGAGGCTTATTCGGAAAATAAATGCCTGTAGCGGCAACTCCAACGCATCCATAAATTCCTGGGATCTACGGATTGTTTTACTTTAGCAACCAGGTTTTCCCAGCGGTACGAACAATGGAATCAACTTTCTCCAAGATGATGTCAGGTCCGTTGGGAAGGCAATAGGGGTTGAGAAACGCATCCCATCAATACGAAGACTACCACTCTTACACCGACACTACTGCGTAGAGGTCGATGGTATTCAAGTTATTCATATTTCCTTATCATTATTATTTGTGTTACCAAGTTATGTTTATTATTTACTAAATGTTTTATTACATGCAAAAACTTTGCTCAAAAAGTTGTAAGAAGGTGTGTTTGACAGCGTCAATTTTCTGGTAGATAAATGTAAATATTTATGTTGTATTCTGTACAAATCAAGCATTCGCTGTACACCTCCGCTCCAAGGTTGCTACATTTCTTATTCCTTAGTCCATCTTGATCGAATTATTGATTGAATTATAAATTGAGACTAACAAAACATGAACTTTCTAAAAATGCTTAACATTTTGGAAAATTTTATGTGGATGGATTCTCTGATATTCTAAACAGGTTTGCGACTCCCACTGGTTCTTAATTAAACAAACACTTGCACTAAATTTTAAAACTGTAACTGACGGCTTGTATCAGTATCTGCATTAGAATTCAGAAAAGTACAGGGTGATTCAGAACTTACAAATCAGTCAATTATTCCAAAAACTGTTCGGCAAAACGTATACAGTAAAAAGTATTTAGCGGGAAATCATTAACCCGCCATTTAATGCGGCGTTTGCTACGAATTAATTGATTATATATTAGGCACGGTTTAGCAATTATCGTCCGATCGGAAATGCTACTTCATCCTGTGTATTTTTGAAAAATGATGCAAGTGTATGGAAATTGTTGTACATTATACATTTTGATATTTTTACAACCACTTACTTGCTGATCTATGTTGCCCTGTGATTCTTTCTGAGGATGCTTCTCCTTGCGTTCTCTTACAAGCTCCTCTACAAGCTTCGCCGCAGCAACCACAAAATACATAACCGCATGCATAAAAATAACATTCGACAACACACCAACCAAATATTTCTCTATGCATAATGCTTGGGTAAATGTGAACTAATTCAATTTTCTGTCTACTATGATGTATCAAGAACAATAAATGGTCATATTGACATATTGATAAAAAAATTATCAGTTTGCAGGATATATAGATATTGAATGCAAATATAATTATTTCGATAGATGATGTACATATGTATTATCAATGCAAACGATACTCTGACCAAAATTATATTCTTTGAGACGTAATTGTAACCGGAATTTTACAATATTCACTTCTGCCAATGTACAGGGTGAGTCTGCTGAGGCAAACTAGCTTGTTATGTCGGCCATTTGAAATATTAGAAAACTTTTGTGATGTAAAACCTCCAACGTGTGATGTTTTTCTTTCAAACTTTTACAATATTACTCAGATGTACAGGTGAAATTTTGAGCGGATTATGAAATAGTATTTCGAATTATGTTGTGTGTTATTCAATTTTATAATTAAAATATCGCTTACAATGTTACCAACCATCGAATAGGAAGGGAACTCAAATATTTATCTACCTAGCCATGAAATACTGGCTGAGCGGTCTATGCTATATATGTTCACGAGTTGTACACACTCATAACTGTATTTTTACAGTTTTCAGCTTTAGGGTTTCTTTTAAAGTTAAAATCTCTTGTCATAATTTAAACAAGATGAAATAGGAATCAGAATTATTTAAAACAAATAATACATTAAACATGCATATCATTTCCTAGAAATAATATTTTATTTCCAATGGTATTTCTTAAACTGAATACGTTAGTTAGAAATCACAGCATTATTTATTTTCGATTTAAATCGATGTTATTGTTATTAGAATTATTATCACAATTTTATATTAGTAGTACCGCCAGT
>JABXWE010008259.1:0-27373 GCA_014611495.1 Limonius californicus | reverse complement strand
AATATTGATACAAATAACAACGCGTATTGCGTATAGTCTGTTATCTTCGTCTGACGGTTCTTGCTGCTCCAGTATTTTAATTGTATTTTCTTATGAATCTTATTCATTATTATATAAACACGTGCAAGGTAATCAAAACAAACAAAAGAACGAATTTCTTAGAATCTTCGGTACGTATGACGCCGACAGTCGAGGTAAGTACGTGCTACACAATAAAGCAACAAAATAACAAACAAAAGAACTTACACAGCTGCAGTTCTTATTAATTTCGGCAACTTAGAAAGTACTGTTTATTGCTTATTAATTACGTATTGTTGTCGTTATTTAGAGTGGGTGTGATGCTACATAGAGTGTATCATTATATGGACAACAAGGTAAACCAACCAAAGTCAAGTAATTTCGACGTTTTAGGGAGTTTGTCGTTAAATTAGTGACGTTAAATGGAGTTTACACTGTAATTGTAAGATTGTTTCATAAACTTTATAAATGTATTTCTGTCAAGGTTAATTTGAGAATTGAGAATTTATTATTGTTGTAAATATCTTGTGTCTTATATGAGGAAAGTTTTGGTATACTTTTATTTAGTTAAATAACTCTGTTAAATAAGCAATTTTGGAGTTTATGTAAAAGTTATAATTTTGAGGTTAAATTTCGTTTTTGACTTTGACATTTGTGTTATTAAGATGTTTTGAGGATGTGAATGTGTATATTTAAGTTTATTGGTGGTTTATGTATCTGTTTTTACTAACTCTGAAACTTAATTGTCAGATTTTGTGTAAAATTGCATTTTAAAGCACATGTCATTTTGTTGATATGGATTAGGACAAACCTGATACCGATGGATTGGTAATTTTGCATAGATCACGATTATGATATTTTTTTATAGAAAGATTTGTTTATTTAAGCAGTAGAAGTGATTTTTAATTTATTAGATAACAGTATTAAGTAGGGGTGATAATATACTCAAATGCCATTGGTTGATTTTCAAAATTTATTTTATTTTTGGGCATTTAATTGAAATTTAATCTCGTTTAGGCGCTTCAAGGAAGAGCACGTATTTTAGAATTGCTCTGAAATTAAATTTAAGATCATTTAGGTCGATTTTTGAAAATGTTGGGAGGAGTGAATTTTGTTCGGAATGTAACTTTCGAGGTTACAGTTTACTTGATTTCCTTTTAATGTAAACAAATGTTAATTTAATTTCATGTGTAAAGTGTTTTATTAGTAATAATAAAACTTGCCTGGTAAGTTTCAGTTGTGTTTTGATTTAACTTCAAAGTTCCTGGAAAGTAATTTATTAAATAGAAGTTAAAAGTGAATTTCTTATCTAAGAAATTATGTGAATTTAAACTTACCTGTTCTACTTTGTGGATTTCCGGATACTTATTGAAGTGTTCTCACTTCAATATCTACACATTTGTGAAAGAAGCTGGAGGAATCGCATCTTTAACGGTCACCGCATATTCAGGAAGTGACGCATCGAGATCATGTGTTTGCATCAAGGTCAAAGTATTGCAGCCGTATGCAGATTATAAGAACTACTGTGGGATATGGCTTATTTCGGAACCGTTGTAAATGAAAAATAAGATTGCAGGTATATGTATCTATTTAATTAACATTGTTATGTAACTATCATAATGGGGGAGCCACCTAATTTTATATCTTTATTATCACCCTGAGATGTCTCATAAATTTTTTTATATGCTTATTTAGTTTAAATTTAAGTTTATGGGCGTAACCAACGTGGAAGTTAAGTTTATAAATTTATTTATTTTTATAACTTTACATTTACACTTGGCATTTATAAGGGCTTGCCAACGAGGAGCAATATAATAATTTATAATTATTTTTTTTATAATAATACATAGCATATATTTATGACACTATCCAACGTGGGGCTAATTATTATTACAATTATTAAGGGAATTTACATAGCAATATATATATCGTATACTAAGCCTTACATACTATCCCATATTATGGAAGTACGCAAATATAATCATCATACAAAAACTGGTAAACCTCCACAAGAAAGAAGCTCATATTGACCTATCAGCTTACTTCCAATACCTTGTAAAGTGTTTGAAAAGTTATTACTGCAAAAAAAAACAGGAAAGACTTCGAATTAGCAACTCTACTACCTTAACAACAGTTTGGATTCCAAGAATACCTATCGATGGTACAATAAGCTCACAGAATGTTAAACGCATTCAGCAAGAGCCTAAAAGAAAATAAATTTTGTAACGCAATATTAGTCGCCATATCACAACAATTCGATGAGGTTTGGCACATTAGATTATTTTTCAAATTCAAAAACTCCTTAACTAACAATTATTAGCTCCTTTTCAAATCCTACAGACAGAAACTTCGCAATTAGACACAACGATGCTCTTTCTAGTTATTGTTCTATAACATTTGGGGTTCCCAAGGGAGTGTATCGAGTCCCTTCTTGACGCTGGTGTAAACAAATAGAAAAACTGTAATCGCAACGTTTGTGGATTATGCAGCATTTCTCTCTACAAATGAAAACTCTCAAGTAGTGTCTGATAATATTCAAAACCACCTAGATTTTCTCACCAAAAGGTTCGAGAAATTGCGAATAAAAGTGAACCAGTCCAAATCAGTGCAAGTAACTTTCAAACAGAACTGCTACTTGCCCACCAGCAACAATAAACAACTCGCCACTGCCCGTTAAAATCGAAATCAAATACTTTGGATTACATATAGACCAAAGACTAACCTACAACAAACATACAAATGAAACGCTTGCAACTAAAACTTAAATTTAAACAAATGTACTGGCTTATACAACAGAAATCAAAGTTTATCAATAAACAATAAAGTGGTACTATACAAGACCATGCTGAAACCGATATGTCACGTGGAGTGCAGCTGTGGAGTGTGGGGGTGTGCCAAGCCGACACGTATCAAAACAATCCAAATCTTTTAATCAGCAGTGCTTCGAATATTAGTAGACGCACCTTGGTATATTACCAATAAAATGTTACACGACCTTAAAATCCCGTTCGTCACAGAGGAAATTGAGAAAACAGCTGTAAAATATCATGGAAGACTCGCTGGTCACGAAAATGAACTTGTGGAGCAGCTACTCAACGACGATCTATTTGAAAGAAGGCTAAACAGACCTCGGCCACGAGATTTACTGCAGAACTAAATCACTACTTAGTGGTATATAAGGCGGGCCATGGATATGTACGTCATTAAATTTCTGTGAACAAATTTACTTAATACTCGTATGATGTAGATTGCAAATTTTAAATTATGGTTAAAAAAATTATTATCTCCATTGTTATACCAATGAAAGTAGTAATTTATCAAACGATAACCAAAATGCTGTGTATTTCTATAATTTTAATTTAAAATATTGTTCTAATTTATTGATGATTTTGAGAGGGTATGAAAAGGTTTTCTATGTACGTGCTACTTTCTAATTGATACATACACATATATTTGCTATAAGTCCTTAATCAAATATAAAATAGAGTGGAAGCCCCACCGTTTAAATATAGTGTCCTTGGGGTAATAAATGAAAATATATAGAGTTGTCTAAAATGATATTACATCAATACAGAGGTTCTACAGAAAAATATATTTTATTTACATAAACCAACTTCAACATTTTTTATTAAGTTTTTCTCTTCTTATATATAACGGATTTTCTACGGCTGTTGCCGCCTCTCCGTCCCCAGATTCCATCTTTTTCTATCATAACACGTTTCTTCTTCTAGGCTTCTCTTACCATACTCATGACTTCGTCTACATCATCTCTCCAACTCCTTCTTGGCCGACCTCTCTTTCTCCTTTCCGCCTGAACTTATTCCAGTATCCTTCTAGGCCCCCAATTTTCGTCCATCTTCTTTATATGCCCAAACCATGTTAATTGTGTTTTTTCGACTGCCTTTGTGATCTTTGTTTCCATCCCCATGTTTCTCCTGATGGTCTCGTTTCTTACTCGCTCAATGCGTGATATTTTTGTATAGAAAAGAATTTTTTTGTTTGTGAAGTAATGTTTTCATTGCATATAACCGAGTGTAGCTGTTTTATCGCTCTTTTACCTTCAGCCATTATTGATAATATCATCGTTGCTCGTTCCTGATTTTGAAAACGTAACCTCAAGATAGTTTAGTCTTTGGCAATGGTTTATCTAATCGGTGTCAAGGATCATATTATGGCCTGTTTCTTCGATTACTAAGTATTCTGTCTTCTATAGGTTAGCTGTGCAGCACCATTTGCGGTATTCTTCTTGCACTTTACGAAACATACACGAAACTGATTAAGAAGACGTTTCGTATATGTTTTGAAAAGTGCAAGAAGAGTGTAGCAAATGGTGCTTCACAGCATAACCTCCTTCTTTGATTTCTAGGTATTCTGTCTTCTATAGGTTAGCAGTGAAGCACCATTTGCAGTACTCTTCTTTCACTTTTCAAAACACATACGAAACGTCTTCTTAATCATTTGCCAGTAGCACTTGGTGATTCGCAAATAAAAATGTTGAAAGCACTTCATCTCCAATGGGGACACCTATTCCACGACACTGTCTTTTTAACTCTCTCACAACTTCGTTTACATACATTTTAAACAGTGGCTGTGCTATTCTACACTCTGACCTATAACTCTACTAGTTTCAATTTCTTGTGGCAACCTTCTCCCCATTTTTACCATGCTCGTTGTCCCTCTGCAAAGATCTCTCACGGCGTTGATATAAAGTTTTATAATACCATTGTTTCCATGATTATCCAAAACTTATTCGATAGAACACTATCATATGCTCGCATAGATCTACAAATGTTAGATGTACAGGCCATCCACAAGATATTTTCCTTTTTTTCGTACCTGTTTTATAACAAAAATTATATCTATACAAGTACCAGCGCTCCCGGTCCGAAAACTGGTTTACTTTGCTCTCAGAAATAAACCAAATTCGTGGCTTGATAGGATCCCTAACCTAACTATACAGAGACAAATTCAAAAACCATTTTCTATAATCATTTTGCAAAAAAGGTATTGTATTTGTAGAAAACCAATCTAGAAGTACTATATGGATAAATATTCACGCTTCAACAACGGGTGTCGGCCGAAGCGTTATAAATACAATGTAGTCGTTGCGGAATGTGTACGAACAACATACTGTTAGTTTGAGAATATGTTTACAAACTTGTGTGAACGTATTAACCAATCTTAGAAAATACATTTCACAATCTGACCTACAAAAAAATATATATATAAATTACACCAAATAACCAACGAACACAATATACGTATATCGATAGCAAAAACCAAACTAGCATTCAGGGGTTCAGAACACTTAAGAGCAAAAACGGTTCTTTACAACAAATCGACAGAGCGGAAAAATAATTTTAATTACCTGGGACATAATCATACATGAAAAATACAGATTTAGAGATAAACCTCGGTAGATTCCAGTACACATGCGAAACAATAAGAACATTTAAATTTTCTATCAAAACAGTGCTGTAAAACTCTACAAAGAAATGGCGAGACCAAATGTATTGTATGCATGTGAATCTTGATCCCTGGCGCAAAATCATAGAAAAAGGATTCAAGTCATCGAAATGAAATTGTCAAGACCAACTGTATGATACACCTGAGGAGATTTCCAAAGAAACGAAGATATATTAGAAGAGCTTGAAATAGCAAGCATTTTTGAAATAATTGACGTATACAGGCAAAATTGATTGGACAACGTTTTTAGAATGGAAAACCACTTAATTCCCAAATCACTACTGGATTACAGGCACGTCGGAAGAAGAAACATTGGTAGGCCAAAAAGAAGACGGAACAGACCTTGAAAATGATGAAAAACCAATAGATTTGCTCCATCATTTTCGTTTCAGCTTTGTGGATGCTTCGAGCAACTTTGTCTCAACAAATTTAGAAATACAATTTTGATTTATTTTTACTTCTGTATACAAACAAGAAATGTTTTAATCCAATGGTAACCAATTTATTTTTTTTTTAAATTCGATTCCACCTTTTCATATCTTTAGCTTAGATCTTATTTTGGTATAAGTCATACAAGCAGACGCAGTTATAATTTGGATATATGTAGCCCTGAAGTAAACTAGTTCTACAAATTTAAACACGTTCCACCTTTCCGCAACCCCGCAACGGGAAATGAGTTAGATTGAAGTCTGGAGTTGAAAATAGCAAATGTTTGGGAAAGTGACTATCGCCGTTTCGATTTTAAAATGAATATTGTGGGAAAAGCTAAGGAATACGAACGAAAGTAACATGCACATACATTTTTGTGAACTGCGACAATGGTTATTTCTTGATTTTAGATGCTATCTGAACAATAAGATGCTAAAATACTGATACGAAGTTACGTTTCCATGAATTTCACGCCAATGGGTTCTACGCCCATTGTTATTGCATGTGCCTAATCCTAAACAATATAAATTTATAGAATTTGCAAAAGCGGTAAGGTTAATTTGAACTAAACAATGGCGCTTTGTGTAACAAATCAGTTCTGAAATAACCGAATCAAGTTATCGACACGTGTGGCTCTGCACAGAATTATGTAACAAATTGAGTAGGCGACAATACAACAATGGAGGTCACGTTGTGGTGCAATTAATGCTTTATTTATATACATCGTACCGAGTTACAATTTATACTCGTACAGAACTCTATTAATATCAACGTTAGTTTGCTGAAATCGACAATTATTAATAGAGCCCAATTAAAGCCTGTTTATTGTAATTCTAATTGATAAACGTGATTTACTTTTGTCATTTTCTCTTTTCGACGTACTAGTATTGAGAAATGATAGAATGATTACACAATGTTTTCAAACGAGTATGGTTTGTTTTAAGCAAAATCTTTCTATCACATGCGCTTACATTCTTTGCAGAATTACTTTTTCAGTATTGTTTTCATGTACTCGTAAACTCATTTCTAACATAATCTTGATTGAAAACACGACGATCGAATATCTTCATCTGAAACGACTAGTGAACTGAAAAGAAAATGAAAAGCACCGAAAATCTATTTTTAATTAAGCGAGGGCATACCATGAAAACAAGATATCCAATTATGAGAATATGAATGAAACATTTTGAATACATTTGTATTAAGTAAAAATGAGCGATAGACGAACGTATTGAACATACGAGGATGGTTTATTAATTATTGTCCCTAACATAGAGAGCATTGAGCGATAAATGAATAATTTTTTCCTAGAAACGTCAGTTATTGACATTAATATATGACAAGTTGCAGGTGCCTGTCTTCTTGTTTATACAAATTATACATTTAATATTACTGTGGTCCTGGTGATTTTGTTGAAATCAAAAAATTCAAGACAGAGGCTGTGATGAAAAATACTTTTTAAGAAAGGTTTATCACCGTAGGAAATTTATAATAAGATGTCCGGAGTGTTGGGTGATTCTACCCCATCATATCAAGTAATTAAGAATTGTTGCTGAACCACCAAAAACTGTTGCCACTCAAGAAAATATTGATTTGGTCCATGATATGGTACTGAGTGATCGGAGAATTGCGCTCACATATAGGGTGTCCCAAAACGTACCGGTAATATTTCAAGGATGAATTCCAGAACTTATTTAGAGTCGAAAAGTCCATATAAACATATGTCCTAAACGTAACCGTTAACGAGTTATTGTTTATTTTATAATCTATGTGGCTAAAATACTAGTTCAACGAATTTTATGAAATAATTCTTTTTTATACATATTTATTATTTTATTTACAAGAAATGTTCAAAATTATCTCCATTGTGTGTTCGATACACAAAGCCGCACGTCACAAAAGAGATCGCTGCGTTCTTAACATGTTTTCTGGGTCATTTCTAATAATATCGACAGCTTGCTGTATTATTTGGCGTAATCTGTTTCATGTGACCCCAAAGATAAAAATCTAATGGAGTCAGGTCCGGCGAACGCGGTGGCCATACTACGGGTCTTCCTACTCCAATCCATCTTCCCGAAAAATTTGCGTTAAGCCAAGTTCTAACACGGAGACATTAATGTGCTGGTGCCCCATCGTGTTGATACCACATTGCACGTCTAATATTGAATCGCACATCTTCCAGTAATAAGGGTAAAGAGTTTTCTAGAAAATTTTCGTAAATCGCACCATTGAAACGGTGTGACAGTTGAAATGCTCCAATCAGACGATCATTAAAAATACCAGCTATCATATTAACACTAAATCTATGTCGAAAATGCAAGCGTTTTCTTAAATGATGATTTTCTGCAGCCCATTCAGGATAATTATGATAATTATTGATACCTTCTCGTGTGAAGGAAGCTTCATCGGTCCATAAAATATGCGGTAGGTTTTGATTATTTTGTACCCAATTATAAATTCTTAAACGAGCTTCAAAATCATTACCTAGAGGTTGAATTCTTTGATGATGGTATGGATGTAACAGAACACTTCTTATTATTCTCCAAACCTAGTTTCTACATATTCTAGTACGTAATGCAATTCTACGCACACTTAAAGACGGATCTTCTTGTAATAAAGCAAGAACTCGTTCATCGTTGTTTGTGGGTCTACGGACAACTCCTCGTCTTGCATTGAAAGTGCCAGGTTCCCTCAGCTGACGATGTGAATTAAAAAAACTGCACGCGTAGGCAGTCTTCTATTGGGATATCTTCTATGATATGCTTGTTGTGCTGCTGAAGCATTTCTATCACACAGACCGTGAACATATTCTTCATTTGAAAATACCAAAGGCTTTATGAATCACTTGTGAATTACGATGGGAATAAGGATACAAAGAAGGAGCCAACAACTTCACTATCACAGTAGTAAACTGAAAAGCTACAAACAATAATTTGTATAAAATTATGTTCAAATGTTACCAAACAAAAGAGACCATCATGGCAACTAGACCAGTATTTCAGAAATCCGTTGGACTAAAATTTTAACCACATAAATTATGAAATTAACACTAACTTGTTAACGGTTACATTTAGAACAAATGTGTATATGGACTTTCCGACTCTAAATAAGTTCTGGAATTCATCCTTGAAATATTACCGGTACGTTTTGGGACACACTGTATACAGGGTGTCCCTAAATTGCCTTAAAAGCTTCAGGTAAACTTTTTCTACAACCAGTATAGACTACTGCTTTGACTATCAACATTCCTTAGAGTAATGTAAGATTTTGAGAATTACCTAGAAAATACACTAAATTCCTTGTGACGTTCGTCCGATTTCCTTGCAAATTCTTAGAATTGTTAAATTCAATTCTTTATTTTAATTTCTAAACAAAGCATGGTAACTCATCTTTCGTTATCGCGAAAAAATGTTACTGAAATGTGTTTGGTCCACAACTACTGGTTTTTGAAAACATTTCGTGAAATCATGCCTTTGACTGCACGGTTCGTTTTAAGAATCTATGCCGCACCGATTGGTATTCTATTTTTTAGGGTAATGATAGCAGTCGCCTTGAATACCTTGCGGTGAACCTTAGGGTTCTAGAGTCGATAATGGTCTTCGGCCTTTTCACGAGGATCTCTTTTTAACTGTGACTTGAAAGGGTGGCGCTCATTTATTTAGACTTACCGTCTACGTGATACTATTGAAGACTTTGGTCATGTAGTAAGCGTTATCGATGAATTACTCGCTCCTTCTCCCTGAGTCAACTGAAAAGCCTTTTTCCATCCGTTTGATGCAGTCTGACGAGAATGGTCATTTGGGCCGTAACAGGCTAACAGCTCACAGATAATAATTTATTTTAAAAATAAATTGCATGTCGAGCTTCTGTTTGGCGAGTAATGGGCGTGACGAGCAATCGGCGTAGCGAGCAATCGATGTAGTGAGCAATCGGCGTAGTGAGCAAATATTTATCGAGCTAAAAGACTCACGAGCAAACGGCAGTCAAGCAAACGGCCGCGAGTGAACAGTGGCGACCAAGTGGGTGGACGCCGATAGCAAGAATAGTTAGCTTAGTGCGAATACTAATAATTTCTTCCTATACTTTTGTTACTTTCGTTTTTTTCTAGTTTATGTTACCTTGTGACCTCATACTACAGTTTAAATTGTGTTTTAATTTGGCTGAATAACACTAATCAGATCTGAGCTCCTAATGCCCACTTCGTGCCAATATAAACAATTAATGATTTAATTTATGTTTTTATTCCCAAAAGTTCTGCTTTCATTAAGGGCGATTTTGTTGGAGGACTATGTATTTAAAAACAATTCATAAATTGTTGTTCTTATATTGTTTTGATACCGTTTAATCTCCAGTTCTTTGTGGAATGAAAATGTACATCGACCGTAATAACCACCTCTCAAAGTTACTCCGTTCCGTATTAGAGTAGTTAGGTCTAGTTATATCCTGCAGAACTATTGCTAGTATATGGATGTTTCTAACCTACTTTAATCTATAGGCGACTAACTAAATCGGAAAATTCATACAAAAGAAAAAATAGCACAATGCCAGACGGAGAAATAAATCTGTGTATTGAACCGCTTGTTGTAAAGTTTGTTCCGTTTCTAAGAATCGAAACAGTTTGTGTTTGTGGTTCTAATGAGTCGTTGGTTTAGTTCTCAAAGGAAATGTATACTTCAGGAAGCGTAACACCCCACAGTTTCGCAGGAAAGCCCGAAGAGCTCGTCGTCTGTGTCGGCTTAGAGACAATGTAAACTACCGCAGTACCTAATATTTGGAATGCCTGATTGCAACAAGGCTGTGTGTACGTTTGTTCGTCGCAACAGCACGGCTAGACTGGAATGCACTATCTAAACAATGCACGTGACTTTGCAAAATTACTCTTCAATTAATTAGTTTTGGCTGATGACGGCGCCGCATTGTTGGCAGACAATCTACAATGTTTCTGGTGTTGAATGGCGCGCATTTCCCTATACAATTACCGGGGATTCTGTTTAGCTCCTTATTTGTTCACTTTTTGCCGCTGCGCGTAACAAAGACCACTGCCACTGCAAGAGGGAACATTTAATTTAAACATGCAGCGGATTTGCATTTTCAATCACAACAAGAGGATTGTGCGGGCGGGACTTTCTGCCGCCCTCGCTACGTGTAGAATCCTTCACTTAATTAGTTGCATTAATAAAAATACAAGTCTGTATCCAAGTCAATATCAACAACACCAAAAAGGCTGTTCGCGTCTCAACTTACACATTAGAAAGAAAAAGATTTAAACTTTTGCAAAACCTCGTGTAGTATATTTTATATGCTCAGATTGTCTATCAAATATTGTAAACGTATTTAGTAACAGAGCTAAGTTGCAGTTTTAAAACCCAAGAATAGAGTAATAGAGTAATTAAAATATAATATTTAGAATATCACAAATTTGATCATTTATATCATTTCCCAATGCACCAATGTTATTTCATTTATCATTAAAAATAAATGAAATAAACACCTTAAGGTGGCTACGTCTTGTAACACTAACCAGTAATGCATATTAATATGGGGCGGAGGGCGTAAGTCATAATGATTGAAATTACTAGTTAGTAGTTTACACAACACTTTTTCAAATCCCCCACGCGATGTACTTTTTAATATATTTTCGATGTAAACTCTTGGGTACGCCGTATTCAAAATTAAACAAATAGGAAACCTTTAAAATAAAAAAAATTGATAATTAACAGGTGTTCCATTTTCTAACCGGCTACCCAAACATTGTTTTATTTGACATCTACCATATAGAGACCAAGCAAATTCATCATGCAAAGTTTCAGAATGGAAGAACATACAAAATTTTGTAAAAGTTTTACGAAAATGCTCGTTCGGTTGTAGTTATATACATTCATAAACAAACACAGAAAGCGACATTGTGACATCAACTGGACTGCGCGATCGTGTATTCTAACGCCTTTGATTTTTTTCTTTTGGGGCTTTGTGAAGGACTTTGACGAGCTCAAGAACAACATTAATTGGGATATTGACGAAAGTGGGCAGCAATTGTGTGAAAATTTGGCCAATGTTGGTCATCCGCTCACTTGCTCGCGTCCGTTTGCTGGCCACTGTCTCGCCATCGTTTGCTCACCTGTCATTTTCTCGCATTTGATCGCTAGTCTCTATGTACGAAAATTATTTGCTCGCCAAACCGATCTCTCGCCGGACAGATGCTCGACACACCATTTATTTTTAAAAGAAAATATTAACTGTAGGCGATTCCCAAACTCTTTCAATTCCTCTAAGGAATATTAATAGTCGAAGCAGAGCTGTCTGTAATATTTGAATTTCTATAGGCATGTGTTTCGGGAGGAATAACAACTATTAGGAGGTGGTAGTATGGACTATTTTGAGTAAAAGAGTTCCTGTAAACATGTGTCCAATTCTCAATGTTACGGAGATAAAGCCGTTTGAAGTTCGCGCGTACATGTCCAATGTACAATCAGTTGATTGGGCCTGTTGTGTTAGCGAAGCGTCTTACAGGACCCATTTATGTAAACTTTCCTGAATGCTACGATTATTATTGCAGTAGGTTCCTTTGGCTACAAGTATGGGAATATTCTTCCAGCATGAAGGAGCCCATGCACATTCTGACCATCACGTGAAACATCATCAAAATCTAACATTTTCCGAAAGATGGATTAGGCGATATGGTCAGGTTCATTAGCCGCCAAGGTTCAGACCTTACCCCTTTAGTATGGGGGATGGATGGATGAAAAGCGAAGTATAGAAAACAAAAGTAAACACAAGAGACGAATTGGTCGTTAGTATTAAAAATTGTGCAGCCCTCATAGGAGAATGCGAAGACGACCTCAGAAGATGTACACGTGATATTGTCAAGCGAGTTGAAAAGTGCATTGAAGTCTGTGGTGTGATTTTTTAATAAATACATTGAACTATTACAACTTATATTCTTTGAGGCTTTCGCAGTTTCTCGAACTGTCAATATTACAATTTACTTTCGGCTTAGACCGCGTCGTCATTTGGGAACTACACCCAGCATTATCAGGTAAGGTCCGACCTGTAGCTTGTCTGCCTTTACAAGCATTTGCTCTAGAAGTTTGAGCAATATTTGTTCGTAGGCCCTGCCTGCCTAAACAGGGCCGTGTGCTTAGATTAGTCAAACCTTGGGGCGGACAAGGATTTGATCTTGATGTATTTTATTTACCAGGACAATAATACTTAATCGGCTTATGCCTGTTAGCTGTTTGTCAACCCATACAAACTAACGTTTCGCAAGACATTGCAGCTTGCATCTTAAGAGCGAATAGAATAGAATAGAACACAGTGTTCTAGTCATTCTGAAGATGCAAGCTGCAATGTCTTGCGAAGCGTTAGTTTGTATGGGCCTACGAACCAATATGACTCAAACTTCTAGAACAAATGCTTGTAAAGGCAGACAAGCTACAGATCGGTCCTTGCCTGATAATGCTGGGTGTAGTTCCCAAATGACGATGCGGTCTAAGCCGAAAGTAAATTGCAACTAATACAACTTATTCGTGTACTTTATATCATTTATATTATCAATAAATGCAATCAATAAGTCGTTTACTTTTTCTTAACACATTTTGTGAGGCTTTTATGGATAACGTTCAAACTGTTGTATCTCCGTAACAATTGAGAATTGGACACATGTTTATATAAACTTTTTTTCTCACAATTATCCATACTACCACCTCCTATAATATTTACTATTCCTCCTGAAACACCCTGTATATACTGCATCAGTCTTAATTTTTAAGTTAGAGATTTTAGCAAAAAATTCATATATTTTCCTAAGCATTTCAGTTAGAAAATTACAAATAACTTTTTTAAACGAAATATGTATAGGATACACATTTTGTAAAAACAACTTTTTTGGGTTTTTGATGTATAAACAAATATTTCCATACCATTTCAAGAACTGTTTATTAAAAAAATTGATACTCGCTCTCTATGCCTATGATATGTGAAAATACAAGTAATATTCTAATTATAAGGCTGAATTATTTTACAACGGCGGTGCCAAACAAAAGAAAGTAGTTCTTTTACATTGATGCTGTTATACTTAGTACTGCGAGCAAGTACTGTCTTTTCAAGCATCTCTCCCAGCGAGTAATAGGCGGCTAGCAAATGGCGGCGAGCAAGTGGCGGCGAGCAAACTACCTAGAACCCTCAAATATCATTTTCATAATTACTAAATAAAACAAATACCGCGACGCTGGTCTTCTTAACATCCGATATAACAACATTATTGAAAATATGCCCAACAATTTTCTTCTTAAAATACCATATTCTTATCCAAAACTTTGAAAAACTAAGATGCACTTCAGGAGCAACTGATGAACTTGTATTATCTTAAGTAACTGTGGCTGAGTAATACTTCTGTAGATAAGTTCTTCACTAAGCCAATAACGGAAGTCTAACCCTTATTCCAAAAATATGATGTTAAAAACAATTTTCCCTTTTTGCAATTATCGTCTAGTACAACCCCCAAATAATAGCATTATTTAAAATATTTTTCGCCATTTTAAATTAACTTTTTCTTTTTAATATAGTTTTATCTATATCAATTTTAAATATTCTGATATATTTCTTCTTGACAATGGAATTCTAAAACATAATCCTATCTATCAAACATTACCCTAAATGCATCTAGTTTACTACATAATTGTAAATATTGTTAAGTATTTTTAAATTCCCAATCTTCAGTACATGCTCACGTCAAAAATATGAATTTAAAAAGCAACGGATTGTATTAAAAACTATCCACTAAACGTCCCATTTATAAATTGAAAATTAAAATTACCATGAAAAAGTAATATTATTAAATGGCCTAACGGATTCTATCTTATTAAATGTATTTTAAAAACCATTTAGACTCCCGGTTGAAGCCAATATAATTGAAATATTACTAATACGTCTCTTCTTAAATTTATTATGTTTCAATAACATTCTTTTGTGCCATATGTAATTGGAAAGAAAGCTACTCTTCCTTCGTTTTTAAAGCGATCGGCAATCCCCGCGAAAAAATAATTCACTTACTCCCTACCTTATAAGATTATTGAAAATGTCACGGCCGATCCTCTTTTTATAAAATTAAGGCTTAATGTACCCGCATTGCCCAGACCTTAAACCTTTTTCTGAGACAGTCAAATTGTATGTAGAGGGAATTAGATTTCAAAGCTCATATTAGGATATCGAAAACCGTAAGTGATTGAAAAAAGAAAAGCTACTTAGCCAACTTAGTTTTTGAATAATGACAGAAAAGTAGCAACGAATCAATTTTTTTATTTCAACTTTTTTATACAGCGTTTCGGTTGGTTGGAATCAAGTCTATTATTTACTATGGACGCCATATTATGTGTCCCTATAGCAGACATGATTTTTGTTACCGATATCAATTTATGTTATAAAAACAAACCTCATGTGAGAATAAAAACCCATTGACTTAACGCATTTTTTGATTTAATAGCTAAACCTGTGGGATACTCCCCAGGTTTTGTAAGGCGACTTTTTTAAACTAGAAATATATTCCGTAAGACGTAAGATAGTAATTAAAGCGTCCACCGACTTCTAAAATACACAACAACGTTGATGTCTACAGGTAAATGCCTACTGGGAACCGAAGAAAAGGAAACGTTCTCTAGCGCTGAAGGCTTAAAAGTTAGATACTGAAAAACATATTTACATACAAATTGGTATGTATTAATTTTTAAAGTTATATGATATCAGTCTATATTTCGATATCTACAATTATAATATAACTATTTCCTTAAATAATCAAATCTCTAGTATAAAATGTAATTTTATCTTTAGGTTATTTGATGATTGAGGTAATATAGGTATGTTTAGTCGCCAAGATAAAAAAAGCACGGAAAATAGTCGTTAGAAAAATAGTCACTAATAAAAAAATAAGGCTCTGAAAAGCATTTCGGATAATAAGAATGCAGGATATACCCAGAAACACCTTAAAGAATAAAGATTGTAGGTGCCGCCGATAAGGGCTTTTTAATTCCACTGCTGGGCATCGTTCTCGTATCTACCACCAGAAAACAGTTCCTGGAAAAAGAGTATAGAATATAATTCTCAGAAAATAATCTCTAATAAACCTAGAAGCACCTTAAGGAATAACGCTTTTCGGTGCCGCCGATAACGGCTTTTTCATCCCACTGCTGGGCATCGTCCTCGTATCTACAACCAGAAGTCTCTGGCAAAAGAGTATGGAATATTATCGTCAGATAAATAGTGTCTAATAAAAAGCCCGCGGATAAGGCTCTCAAAAGCATTTCGGATAAAAATAATGCAGGAATAAACGAACAGCACCTTAAGGCAAAAAACTATTAGGTGCCGCCAATAACGGCTTTTTCATTCCACTGCTGGGCTTCGTCCTCTTGTCTACCACCAGAAAAAAAAACTCTAGAAAAAAAGTACGGCAAATAATCATCCAAAAAATAGTCTCTAATAAAAAGTCCCCGAATAGGTCTCTGAAAACAATTTGGGATAAAAGGAATGCATGAATAAACACAAGAGCACCTTAAGGAATAAAGCTTTTCGGTGCCGCCGATATCGGCTTTTTCATCCCACTGCTGGGCATCGTCCTCGTATCTACCGCTAGAAAAATGTCTCTGGAAAAAGAGTATGGAATATAATGGTCAGAAAAATAAAAAGCCCGCGGATAAGGCTCTCAAAAATATTTCGGATAAAACGAATGCAGGAATAAACGAGAAGCATCTTATGCCATAAAGCTTTTAGGTGCCGCCAATAACGGCTTTTTCGTCCCACTGCTGGGCTTCATCCTCGTATCTACCACCAGAAAAAAGTCTCTGGAAAAAGAGTACGGAAAATAGTCGTCCGCAAAATAGTCTCTAATAAAATGCCCCCGAAATTTGATATAAAAGGAATGCAGGAATAAACACAGGAGCACCTTAAGGAATAAAGCTTTTCGGTGCCGCCGATAACGGCTTTTTCGTCCCACTGCTGGGCATCGTCCTCGTATCTACCACCAGAAAAAAGGTTGCGGAAAAAGAGTACGGAAAATAGTCGTCCGAAAAATCGTCTCTAATAAAAAGTCCCTGAATAGGACTTCGAAAACAATTTGGGATAAAAAGAATGCAGGAATAAACACAGCAGCACCTTAAGAAATAAAGCTTTTCGGTCCCGCCGATAAGGGCTTCTTCATCGCACTGCTGGGCATCGTCCTCGTATCTACTACAGAAAAAAGTCTCTGGAAAAAGAATATGGAATATAATCGCCAGAAAAATAGTCTCTAATAAAAAGCATCCGGATAAGGCTCAGAAAAACATTTCGGTTAAAAGGAATGCAGGCATAAACCTAGAAACACTTTAAGGAATAAAGCTTTTAGGTGCCGCCGATAATGGCTTTTTCATCCCACTGCTAGGCATCGTTCTCGTATCTACCACTAGAACACAGTCTCTGGAAGAATAGTAAGGTATATATATAATCGTCAGAAAAATAGCCTCTAAAAAAAAGCCCCCGTTGAGACTCTAAAAAAATTGGGGATACAAAGAATGCAGGAATAAACACAGAAGCACGTTAAGGAATAAAGCTTTTAGGTATCGTCGATAACGGCTTGTTCGCCACCTGCTGCTCCTGAACGCACAAACCTTCAGTATAATGTGGAATCTCAACAACAGAAATTCCAGAATAGGTTTTTGGCATTCGCACACCCCAAAGCCGAATTGGAGAACTGTGTGCAGTGAGTTGCAGCACAAGATTTACATACCTTGATTCGTAGTCCTGGGGGATCGAACCCATGTGGTAGTCGACGTTACGCCTAGAAAGCAAACGTTTAGGCAATACATAGAGAACATTAGATATAATTATCGAACTAATTTATAATATTAAGGTTACATATACCATTGATAGCTGATTACAAGAAAACATTAACCACATAGATAAGACAGGTAGATTGGATAATATTTTTAATAAATATTTTTGGTAAAGCCTGTGATTTGAAGTAACTTTATATGGTCTGTAACCACCTCTATTCATAATACATATAAACTTTGCCAACTTTTAATGTGAATTTATGAATATAAAGATTAATTTTACCGTCCTCTACTTTATTAATTTTCTTTGCAGGGTTTTTGTTATTTGTAATAGTTGGGATAACACACCTCATTTCTTGGAGACTCTTCCCGGAATTTTTTTACTGAGGGACTTTCTTCCTGGAGGCATTGTTCTTCAAAGAATTTTTATCGAGGACTTTCTTTCCGTGGCCTTCTTCCGTGCCCTTTTTGCAAGACCTTTTCTATAGATGTGTTTTTCGGCAATGTAATAATTTGCCAGTCGAGTCTTACGAAATTTTCGAAATCTAGTAAGCTTCGAAATTGAATACCCCTGTCTGTATAAATTTTTTTAATTAAACCCTTCATGCATGGGGATATTCGAAGCACCCGTCGTGCACCTTCAACCCTCAAATACATGCAGTAGCGGAGCATGCAACGTTCAATTATTGCCTGCTGAATAATTTTATACTGTTAATTTAAGTGCAAAATACACAGACGGTTGACAAGCTGTTAGCACGCAAATCTTGGCAGACTACAACCAACTTTGAAGTGCTGACGTTTTGTTTGCATCCTCGCTGCAGCACAAAGAGCGAAGATAAACAAAATCAACGCCGGACCGTCTTAACGCTAGATTCGAGCTGGGCTTGAAAATTAAACACACTTGCCTGCTTGCAATTTAGATGTAAGGGCGTTTTTCTTTTTTCTTGTTAGAGCTTAGACTATTCTTTTGCTTCCTATAATTAACTAATGGTAGAAAAAAATACTGTATTGCAACAGTTTTGTAAAATGGCGGGTATTTTGTAAATGTATCTTTTGATAAAGTCAGATGTAACAGAACGAAAAATAGAACAAAATAAAATAGAGCTATTGTTTCAGTTGGCTAAACCGAATTATATCTAGCAAAGGGCAATGCAGTGGAAAACTAGACGCGGTTATTGGCAATTTGAGGTTACTTGATTTGAACAAAATGTATCCAATTTAGAAAGTTCCCAGTTGCGCCTCACAGTACCAGTGTTAAATCGTCTTGCAACTTCGAACTAATCTCGAGATTCCTACTCAAACATCGTGCATATTTTACAAGTTCTATTAAAACAAATGTTTACTTCCTGCGCCTTTGCAAGCGCTTAAGATAATTTGTCTATCGCCGAGGCATAACGAAGCTTCCTGGGAATGTTTATCTAAGAACCATTATTATTTAGTTGATAATTTCAAAGTTATTGCTTGCTCCAACAAGGGGAAGGAAACTTTAATCATTTTCGTAATTGTTATTTCGATGTTGGACTTCGCTTTGCTTTTATAATCTTTTCTGTATTAAGTCTTCATACTAAAAAGTAAACACAATAGATTTTAATTACAGTTGCAACTCTCGTTAAATATTGTAGATTGTACGTAAAACAAATCAAGGATTACATCTTCCAAGCAAAATTAATTGCTTATTGTATGTACAAGGTGTATCATACAATGTGGAAATCACTTCATACTCCTAAAAACGTTCATATTATTTCAATGTCACACATCTACTCTAAGAATTTAAGTAAATAATAAATTTATTTAAGTATTTAAAAATGCAGTTCGTTAATAACTGACACAATAATTTAGTTACAGTGAAATTCATGACTACCTAAGTAAACTAAAGCTTTAGAAGATAAGAACACTTTTCATTTAAACATTTATTACATAGTGATTAATTATCTCATGGAATTGAAGTCGTTCACAATAGCAAACATTTCCTTTTACTTCTAAAAATGTACAGATAACATGTAATTGAATGACTTCACAGTACATTGCAGAGTGAGAATCTGGAGATTTCTACAAAATTCAATGGTAAAAGCAGTATAATTCGTTACTGTCAGCAAACACACGATGTGGGGGCTGCCGTCTAATTACAACTAAGAGTAGAGACTAAAACTAATGCAAGACAAGAATTACTCATACCTTTCAACGGGTTCCCCGACATACTGGCCAACTGACCCAGGTAAGTTGCTAAATTTCCTGGACTTTTTTGTAACTAGTGGAATCTCCCCACCGTATATTGATGTAGTATCATCTTATAATCTACCCTCTGATCATACTTCTATAATCTTAACAATCAGTTCATTAGTTAGTCTAAAAAAACCCTTCCTAGACTACACACCTCAAGTGCAGATTGGGAAAAGTTGTTACGGGCCAAACGAGCTTTTTCGTTGACCCGCAACCGGATAGGTGGAAAAAGGCCTGCAGCTTAACTCAGAGGAGTAGGGGGGGTTCGCGGAAATCGCTTACGGGAAGAAATCTTCCTGGTTGTGTACAGAGTAAGTCAAAATTAGTGGGCGCCACCTTCCAAATCACAGCTGATTGTAGGTTCTCGTGAAAGACCGAGAAGCCGACAACTTACGGGAATCGAACTCACCTTTATTGTGCCTCCCTCCTGTTTAGAAAGCTTGCAAAATTCATGCCCACACAAATACAAAATAATAAAAGATGTAATGAATTTTAAAACACATATAATGAAACTACTGTAACTGGCAATACAAAAATGACGGCAAATGGTAATTTAATAGTTCTATATTACAAATAGTTACTTGAACGTTCTAGAGAAGGAGCTCGCCGTCGCTGACGTACGTTATTTAAACTCTTTCAACAAATCTACGTGGCCAGTGGCGTCTGAGTTTACAAGAATAGTACAGTATATAATTTCTTTTTACAATTAACAGCAAACATAAAGAGATGACAATCGACGACTGAAGACGCATTAAAAAAAAGGTTCATTCATTTAGAGTTTTGCAAGTTAACGCGTAAACGGTTTTTTTTCACCACACAAAAAAACTAGGTCCTTTACCTTGACTTCCGGTGAATGGAGAAGATAGAGAGACAGGCACAATCTGGGGTGTCCTCAGATCCGGACAAAAAGATAGACGTTCTTGGGGAAAATTGCGAGACGCAATATTTGCTGCACAACCCTCGTAGTTCATCGCAGCAACGGCACATGTACAGGAACGACAAATGGGTTCGATAATATTCCGCCAAAGACGATCGGCAAATTCGCAATGAATTGCCTTTCCAGGGATAAACATTCCAGCGTGTTTGCTTTAAATCCGACACTTGTCGATATTCTGTTCACTCCACGGTGAAACAGCGATACGAAACTACACGCGATGGAAAACCATCGAAAACATAAACCGCCCCTGCAGTACTTTATTTCTTTACGGCCCCCCTAGATGGACATGGGCAACCGAAGTCAGAGAAGGTGTAAAATCGACTGAAGAGCTAAACGCAACGCGAAATGCGTTGGTCAAAAATATTACACCATATGGAGAAATATGATGAAATAGACCTAGAAAGATCTGAAACGTAAATTCGCAGAAAGCGTCCAGGGTCAGGTGCAAACAAAACATTAATCGGCAAATCTACCCCACAAAGGGAAATTTCAAGGCTTTACGGAATTGGCCCCCATAACTCAATCTTAAAAAAATAATATAGCGATTGACTTAAGAATTGCAATTAAAATAGAATTTTGATTCCTATGAAGCGGCAATTAAAGATTGCTCTAATCCAGATGGAGCGGCACAATCAGATAAACATAACAAAGTATAGAAATATAATCAATGAAAACGTTAATTTAAAAGTAAGGCTTAATAGTCCAAAGGATATCGAAGAAATAACAAACATGCTAACAGTAATACTACAACAAGCAACACAACAAGCTACACCGCAGCCGCATCCTCGAAAATGTATTAACAATATTCCTTTGGATATAAAAAAGCTAGTGGCCGAAAAGAGAAAAGCAAGAGTGACATCGTAGTAATATTCCAGCTGATAAGACTAAATACAATCAGCTAAGTAACAAGTTAAAATCTAAACTCGAAGAAATGCGGGTTGAATCATTCCAATACTGTGTAAGCCATTTCAGCAAATATGACAATTCTCTATGGAAACCTATTAAAAGTGCAAGAAAACCTAAATCTACAGAAGCTCCAATTCGCAAAACCACACCAACTGTAGGACCTTGGGCGGAAAGTGATAAGGAAAAGGCTAAGCTGTTTGCAGGGAACCTTACCAAAGTATTCATCTCACACAACAACGAACGAGACCGAGAAATAGATCCACTTCTGTCCATTCCCCTAGAAACACAACAACCATCCAAACTTACAACTCCAAAAGAAAACAAGCAAAACCCCCAAAAAACACCGGGTGAAGACCTCATAACGGCCAAAATGTTAAAAGAACTACCAAGAAAGGGTATTGAACTACTAACATATCTATTTAATGCTAACCTAAGATTGGGTTATTGGCCAAAGCAAATAAAACTGGCTCAATTAATTATGATACTAAAGTCTGGTAAAGATCCAACGGGCATTTCATCATACCGACCTATAAGTCTATTGCCTATTGTTTCCAAACTTCCAGAAATACTGGTACAACGAAGGATTAATGAAGACTTAATAGCACAAGACTGGGTCTCGGCCCACCAATTCGGTTTTCGTTCAGCCCACTCAACTACACAACTGCATAACACAAGTACTAAATAAGGCCCTAGAAAGAAAAGAATACTGCACAGCGGCAATATTAGATGATTAGCTGCCACAGGTATACTATAACTTATTAAAATCGAATTTGTGCGAGCGGCCACAGGGCAGTGTGCTGGGTCCACTTCTGTATCTACTTTTCACAGAGGACCTACCATTAGCTGACCACATAACATTAGCAACTTTTGCTGATGACACAGCCATTCTTACAAGCTACAAAAATCCAACAATAGCTTCAACACGCATACAAGATCACCTAAATGTATTACAAGGATAGATGCAAATATGGCGTAAGAAAGTAAATAGAAATAAATCGCAGCATATAACTTTTACACTTAGAAAAGATCAGCTTCCAACAATATAAGTAAATAATCAAGATATACCACGAGTCAATGTAGTTAAGTATCTCGGTCTAAATTAAGATGATAATTGAACTGGAAGCAACACATTATTAAAAAATAAAGCAAACAGATATAAAAGTAAGGGAAATAAACTGGTTAATAGGAAGAAACTCAAAACTCTGATTAGACAGTAAGATCCTGATTTACAAAGCACTTATAAAGACAATTGGGAATAGAATTGTGGGGCTGTGCATCAGGAACATCCAACCCAGCTATGATACAAAGAAGCCAGTCGAAAATACTCAGAATGATAACAGACTCACCCTGGTACGTGTCAAATCACACTCTTCGCGTAGACCTTAAGATACCATATGTACAAAATGTAATCCATGAAAGGAGTGTCAAACACCATGGCAAATAGGAATTTCACACTAACCCGTTATGGGAACATCTACTAATACATGAGGACAACAGAATACTAAAAAGTACCTGACCAGCAGACCTAAGGTAAGGTAGAAGAGGTAACGTCGCTGGACGTCCCCCTCATCATGTCACCTTTAATCCATCTTTAAGTCATAACATTAGCCTATAGAGTGTATTATACTTTGATTGTTGATAAATAATACAACCAAAAAATTCGTTACTGTAATAGTAGCTAACAATTTTCTCAGTGTTAGATAAGGTGTTGATATCATTCATGGTGCTTACTGGCCAACGAATATCTGTGTTTCTGCCAATGATGTTATGGAGAGGAACTTCTGTGCTATGCACACTACCGACTATACAAGTTGCTGATGCCCAGCCAGAGTGCAAATGGTGTGCCAGGTCACCATCCTGATTTTTGCTTATTTTAAGTTTAAATTTAGAATTTTGTTGCTGAAGTTTGTGGAATCAAAACGGTGTACAGTGTGCCCTATGATGCTATAATTCTACAAAGTGGGAAATTGCTTATGGGCATTATTTTCGTTAAGCTTTATGATATTATATTTGCCCTTAAAGGTATAAAACCTGTAATATCAATAATTAATTATGTTATGCTTTCCTTTAGTATAAGATCTTTTCTTCGAAAACCTACGAATTACAATAAAAATCAATTTTGCTCTGTAATGGAACAAAACACAATAAAACAAATCAGCCATCAAATAAGGCAATGTCTATTCGAAAGGCAATGGGAATGCTGCTCTTGTATTACCTTTCAAAGTGCTCAACAATAACCTAACGTTTAGGAACAGTTTAACAAAATATTCGCGAAGTAGGCCCCGGTTGGCGAAAACATCTTATTTTTCATTAAGACCATGCAAGAGCCCATACAAATGTCATTTCCATTGCAACAAATGTAAGTAGGATTTACATCATTCGCCAGATTTAACGCCGTTTGGCTTGCATCTACTAACACTGTAAAAAATTCTTCGGTCAAATGAGTATGTTCCAGAATCAGTTAAAGCATGCTTATGAGTCTCAACGAATAGAAGCTTTTCTATTTAATTCCGAAAACATTTCAAAAGACCCTCTTGAATACGCATTTTTTATATCTACGAATTATAATAAAAACCCGTTTGGTTTTGTAATGAAACGAAACAACAATAAAAAAATCAGCCACCAAGTAAGGCAATATTTCTCCGAATTGCATTGACATCTATTTTCTAGGATCCTTAGGGAATGTTGCTCTCGTATTATCTTCCAAAGTCTCAACAATACCGAGATAGTACTTACCTTCAGGAAAAATTTGAAAAAATATTCGTCAAATACACCACGGTTGACGAAAACAGGTTATTCAGGCTATGCATGAGCCCATACAAGTGTCGTTTCCATTGCAACAAATTTAAGTAGGATTACATTATTCGCCAGATATAACGCCGTCTAACTTGCATCTATTTACACTGTTAAAAATTCTTCGGTCAAATGAGTATGTTCCAGAATCAGTTAAAGCATGTTTATGGGTCTCAAGGAATAGAAGCTTTTCTATTTCATTCCGAAAACATTTCAAAAGACCCTCTTGAATACGCATTTTTTATATCTACCAATTACAATAAAAACCCGTTTGATTTTGTAATGAAACGAAACAACAATATAAAAATCAGCCACCAAGTAAGGCAATATTTCTCCGACTTGCATTGGCATCGATTTTCTAGGATCCTTAAAGAATGTTGCTTTCGTATTATCTTCCAAAGTCTCAACAATAACGGGATAGTACTTACCTTCAGGAAAAATTTGAAAAAATATTCGTCAAATACACCACGGTTGACGAAAACAGGTTATTCTTCATAAAGGCTATGCATGAGCCCATACAAGTGTCGTTTCCATTGCAACAAATTTAAGTAGGATTACATTATTCGCCAGATATAACGCCGTCTAACTTGCATCTATTTACACTGTTAAAAATTCTTCGGTCAAATGAGTATGTTCCAGAATCAGTTAAAGCATGTTTATGGGTCTCAAGGAATAGAAGCTTTTCTATTTCATTCCGAAAACATTTCAAAAGACCCTCTTGAATACGCATTTTTTATATCTACCAATTACAATAAAAACCCGTTTGATTTTGTAATGAAACGAAACAACAATATAAAAATCAGCCACCAAGTAAGGCAATATTTCTCCGACTTGCATTGGCATCGATTTTCTAGGATCCTTAAAGAATGTTGCTTTCGTATTATCTTCCAAAGTCTCAACAATAACGGGATAGTACTTACCTTCAGGAAAAATTTGAAAAAATATTCGTCAAATACACCACGGTTGACGAAAACAGGTTATTCTTCATAAAGGCTATGCATGAGCCCATACAAGTGTCGTTTCCATTGCAACAAATTTAACCAGCATTACATCATTTGCCAGATTTAGCGCCGTTCGACTTGCATCTAGTAACACTGTAAAAAATTCTTTGGTCAAATGAGTATGTTCCAGAATCAGTTGAAGCATGTTTATGGGTCTCAAGGAATAGAAGCTTTTCTATTTCATTCCGAAAACATTTCAAAGGACCCTCTTGAATACGCATTTTTTTATATCTACCAATTACAATCAAAACCCGTTTGATTTTATAATAAAACGAAACAACAATAAAAAAAATCAGCCACCAAGTAAGGCAATATTTCTCCAAATTGCATTGGCATCGATTTTCTAGGATCCTTAGGGAATGTTGCTCTCATATTATCTTTCAAAGTCTCAACAATAACGGGATAGTACTTACCTTTAGGAAAAATTGAAAAAATATTCGTAAAATAGACCACGGTTGACGAAAACATGTTATTCTTCATAAAGACAATGCATGAGCCCATACAAGTGGCGTTTCCATTGCAAAATTTGACTAGTTTAAATAGAATTTACTTTATTCGCCAGATTTAACTGCGTCTGAGTTGCAGCTACTTGCACAATTCTACGGTCAAATGAGTATATTCAAGAATCAGTTGAAGCATGTTTATGGATCGTAAGGAATAGAAGTATGTCTGTTTCATTCCGAGAACATTTCAAAAGACCCTCTTGAATACGCATTCGTTTCATCTTGCAAACGATTTCTAGCATATAAAAATATTATGTCGTATAGAAGTAACAAGGGTCCCGGGTTGCGCACATTCGTCTCCCGTTTACGTACGATCAGGAGAGTTAAGGCAGCATGGTCCCCGGTCAGTACTTGGATGGGTGACCCGAAGGTTGCGTTAACGCGGCACCTCTCTCCCACGAGGATTGATCACTATGGGAGAGTAGATCAACAACCCCCCTTATGGGGGAGGCCCTTGCTCAACAATGGGATGATGCGGGCTAATTAAAAAAAATAGAAGTAACATGTTTACTAAGACTAAACGAATACGTTGCGTGCCATTTTAATAGCCATTAAATGTTTTTTTAAATTTATTTTGTTTAATTCTACCTTTTGTACTCAGATACTATGTTACAAAAATGTAATAAATTGATACATATTTATGTACCTAGTGTGCATATTTCCGTGCATATTTTGAATATAGATTTATATATCGATTACTCAGGAATTTTTCTTTTTTAATGCATCTAAATCCTGCCATTAAAGGGGGACTCCGAGCCGGGCTGCCGTGAAGTGTAGACGCGTCTAGCAGTGTTCCGCTTAAGAATTTAAAAACTAACTGCAAATAAGTTTATTTAGTGGGTCTTTGGGGTACATACCCGCGTTTAGTGCGTGGGGAAATCGCCAAGCGGGTGTAGTGAGGGTGTATAAACAATCAAGTGCACCTGCTCTATCAGCTGACCGATCAAACAGCGCAAAAAGACAGCAAGAACGAGGGAGAAAGTAGAAAAAAAGCTAAGTGATCAAGTATCTTTTATTGTAGTCTAGTCGGATCTAATATATATATATAAAGTGCTGTGTTCTTTACCCTGTATAATATTGTTATTATAAACTATACTTAAACTGTATTATTCTTATGAGATAACCCAAATATAATGTAATTTTTTGGTTTCGTAATACCTTATGTATATATAAAAGGATACTATTTTGATGATTGGAGGATGCTTTTTACCTGAAATCGTTTATTATTAATATCATTAACATGTAACAGAGCCTATTTAAAAGATTGTAGTAATTAAAATTGATAATTGGATACTTAATATG
>JABXWE010008258.1:0-22192 GCA_014611495.1 Limonius californicus | reverse complement strand
GTTATTATAATCTAACATTACATATGAAATGATGGGCCACCCTTTTTATAACGATTTGTGCAACCATAACTGGAACATGACATAACCATTTTCGTTTTCTGTTCAATTTAGTAGGCAATTCTTGTCATTAAAATAAACGTTAACGTACGTACGTTACTTAGGTAAACTACTATGCGCTTATGCAAGTCAATGCAGCCTGCGTCCCTTTTTGCCCACACCCACGTGGTTCGTGTCTTTCGTCTCTCTCTTTAGTCTCGGTCAATGCTTAGAACTAACGCTATGTCCATTCAGTTATAACGTCAATGGCTGGGTGGCACCGTCTGGCTTGTAGTAAATGTTTCGATGTCATAGCTTCTGTAATTCAGACTGTAAAAATGATTCCATCATGACGTGGTACCGATCCGAATTTAAATATAGAGGGTGTCTCAGAAAGAATGGGCTAGCGTTTAGTCATAGATTCTTTAGGTAAAAATAAACCGATTAAACCTTATATAATTTAGGCAGAAAGTCCTTCCTTAAGAAGTTATAGGGCCTTAAGTCCAATTTTTTATTTTTTCTTTTTATTGTAATTTCCACAAATCTAAAAATATTTCTTTGAAATTTGGTACACATACTATACCATTATGTAGTACAGTCACAGAATTATTTTAATAATACTGAGGAATACCTCTGATTATTCGCCAAGCCAACAATGGAAGTCCAATGATTCAATCACTTAAAATTCTTAGCAAGCTTCGCTCTGAAATTTCTCAAACAAGATGATAATGTTGTTGTCGATAGGTAGGTAGGTAATTGGACTACCCTGGATCTCTTGACTAACGCGCTCAGTATTATCTGGTATCCTAACTGTACAAGTGCCCCAGTATTTTCTGATAAAACAGGACCTTTTTCTTCAAAATTATTTAGCCATGTTAGTAGTGTTTTTTTTTGTTCTCGACTTTCATCTGCACTGATTTTGTATAAAACATTTTACTGTAAAAACTGTTTCGTTTTTAGGAAAATTATTCCAAGATATTAACGCTATCGATTTTGATAACACTTAGTGGACAAAAGCGCCACCATAACGCCTTCTGTTTTCGACAATCAACTATTTAAAATAGGTTATCCTTATTGCTGGACCCTGCACATAAACACATAGGAAAAGGAAAAGACACTCTAAAATATATCTCTTTTGGAAAAAAAATAGAAGAGTTCTTTTCGTATCCCGGTGGCGAATCGTGCCGCGGCAAATCGTACCTGGTGGTGAATCGTGCTGTCGGTGAAACATGTCGCGGCGAATAGTAATGTGCAGCATACGTCTATTAAAAATTGTATTCAAAAATAAACGTGGTGATAACAATTCTTCTTTGGAGTATATTTTAAATTTATAATCCCCTAATGTTTTTCTTAGGAACACTAGCAACAATGAACCTTTACTCACTCACAGTTATTTTCTAGGATGCAGCGTTTATGGCAAAATATAATAAAATTAGAGAAGAATGTGCCGCTCAAGAAAACATTAACTTAGCTGATGCAAAAAAGGCTTTCGACGAAAATAGCTTTCCCGAAGACAGTAAATTCAAGTGTTACTATAAGTGCACAAATGAGAAGATGGGAGTTCTAGACGACAAAGGTGAAGTGGTAGATGATGTATTGGGAGAGGTATCAGCTCATTTTAATGATAAGGCCACAAGAGATGAAATTGTGGCTGAATGTGGACCTCTAAAAGGAGCTGATCTTTGCGAGACTGCATTTAAACTGATGAAGTGCATCAAGGCAGCCAAGCTTGATTAGTTTCGACTTTTCGAGGTTTAATGAAATGCACCAGAATAGTGTTGCCGTATCTCATATTTCTGTAACTACTAAATGTATGCTGTGCACTTACAATTACATATTTAAAAACATACGTTTAATTAATACTAGCGGCACCCGTGGGCTACATTTATCCTGGTTTGTATTATTTAAATAATAACTCAGCTGAGTGGAGAGAAAAACAACAATTTTAACATGATTACATTTTTTGGGTATTTTTGCATGCTGAATAAGATTATTTTGTCAAAAATAGGAATAACAAAATAATGTCAAAGATATTGCATTAAATACCGATCCTCCCATTTAACCTGCAACCGTGATAAGTAAATGTATACACATAAAATTTCTAACTTATCGTGCGTCTGTTTAAATAATAATATAAAAACAGTGATCGGACAAGTCTCACTTTAGAATGCTGTAACTCCGCAATGTAACATTTTTAGACCCATGTTTATACGAACTTTTATCTTAGTTAATAATTTAAGTCGCCAGCACGTGACTACAACTGCTGTCAAAATTGACAGGTATTTTGCCAATTATCACAAATAAGTAGTGAGCATGTAGTAGTAACTGAGCAGGCACGCTGCTGGTACCAAAGTGGGGAACGATTTCGACTTTTCAGGGAAGTTCGATTACACTGTTAAACATACATTTTATGACATGGAAATTTTTAGGTGTTTCTGATATATTTCGCCATCCTAAAAACAAATTTAAAAACAGAATTTGCCTATCGCCCATGAATTTTTAGTAACAAGCATTTATATTTTGCAAGTATGCAACATGTGCATATTGCGCCACTTTGTGTAATGTATCAGCGGTGACGAATATATCGTGTTAAGACAAGTGCATACCTGTTGATTGCATGCAGGAAGTACACACCAAATCAGATAATCTATTAGTAGGCATTTACCGGCGTATGAAGGTACTGCATTTCCTATTGCCGCGAGACGTCGTTACTAACGTGTTTATGTTCTACATACTTGATTTATGTTTATTACTGTACTGTGATTGACTGTGAATTACCAAGTAAGTACAATGCCTAGGCAGTGTGTAAATAATGTCAACAGTTTTTGTTGTGTGTATGGGGAACTAACTTTTAAATCGCAAAAACGTACTTTCACCCCACTTGTACGAGAGCTTACGAACTTTATTTCGGAGTTAAAGTAAGAGATCAGCTAAGTCATGGGCTCCTCACATATGTTGTAAGACTTGTGTAACATTGTTAACAGGTTGGTTGAAAGGTACAAAACGTAAAATGCGCATTGTAGTACCAATGGTGTGGAGAGAATAGAAAGGCCATACCACACATTTTTACTTTTGCATCATTAACATACTAACCATTGGACCGAAACCCAAGCATACCTACTGTGCAATATCCTAATTTACCATCAGCTTTATGGCCCTATTCTTCCTATTCCAAATCCACCAGAATCTTGGAGTTTAGACGACGAAGAACCTGAAAGCACCGGTGTTCCAACTGATGATATGCAATTCGCACAGGAAATCGACAATGATCCACTATTTCAAGCAACAGAATATTCAACAGAACCGCATCTGATTTCACAGGCTGAACTGAATGATTTACTTCGAGATTTAGAACTAGCAAAATTACAGTCAGAACTTCTAGCATCGTGATAAAAGGATGGAATCTCCTCGAAGGTGACGTACATATAACTCACTTCCTAAAACGTCGAAAAGGACTTACACATTGCTTCGCGCAAGAAGGAACTTTGGTATATTGCACGGATGCTGACAACTTATTTCACGCATTAGGACAGCAACATGAACCAAGCAATTGGCACCTATTTGTAGATTCTTCAAAACTTAGCTTAAAACCAGTTTTTCTTCACAATGGCAATATACCCATTTGTACCTATAGCTCATGCCGTTCATATGAAGAAATCTTAAAAGAATATGCGATATCTGCTAGAACACATCCGGTATAATGACTATGAGTGGTCAATCTGTGGAGACCTAAAAGTGATAGCGTTTCTTCTTGGACTTCAGCTGGGGTATATGAAATACTGTTGTTTCCTGTGTGAATGGAACAACCGTGCACGAGATCATATATACAGAAGGAATGGCCACTAAGTCAAGCACTAACTCCAGGTCAAAAAATATTACCAACGAACCACTGGTTGATCCTAAAAACGTATTTCTACCACCACTGCATATTAAATTAGGCTCAATGAAAATGTTCGTTAAAGCACTAGATCGGAACGGAAGAGGGTTCTTGTATCTGAAACAGAAATTTCCGAGAGTTAGTGAAGCAAAAATTAAAGAGCGCGTATTTGTGGGACCACAAATACGAGAAGTAATAAAAGATGTCGAATTTGACAACTTGCTAAATGAAGTTGAACTAAGAGCATTGAGAGCTTTTACAACAGTTGTGACCAATTTTCTCGCAAATGTCGAAGCTGAAAATTACAAAGATCTTGTGACTGAATTACTTAGTGCCTACAGAGAAATGGGATGTAACGTCTTTAAAAATTCACTTTCTAGATGCTCATCTCGATTTCTTTCCGGAAAATTTGGGTGTCGTAAGCGACGATCATGGAGAACGGTTCCACCAAGACGTTGCAATCATGGGAAAGCGATACCAAGGCAAATGAAGTCTTAGTTTGCTTGCTGATTACTGCTGAACATTAATCCGTGATGCCCTAGAGACCAAATATCACTGTAAACCATCTGCACAAACACCATTTTGAAGTAAGTGCAACATTAGGAACATACCGATATTGATATATTTCCGTATAACGCACAACACTTCGTAGCAAATAAAGTGTGGGTGATAAAGAAAATTCAAGGTCATTTTTTGCTTTCGGGTGAAATTCTTCATAACACACGCTATGTATTATTCATGTCACAAAAAAAAACACGTAAATATTATGTCCCAAGAACGTAACAGGAACATCAAGGAATACTTGGTACTTTAAATGAATTTTCTTGTCGAAACATATTAGCTATAACTTCATGCTGCTATATGATGAACGCCAAGAAATAACAAATAAATAACGTGGAGGTAACATAAAACCATGAACTTATTTTCTGATTATTCATAAATTAAAAATTTTAGTATTAAACATAATTAGTTAATATTTAAAAAAACCTTTTCATATATTAAATTTGCAGGATACAGAAATGGTATTCAATATATAGATAAGCACAATTGCTTACTTACTTACTTACTTATCCGGCGTTACAATCCTTTGTGGATTTTAGCCTCTTGAATTACCATGTTCCAACGGCCTCTATCGCACGCGGCCCTTTTCCAGTTATTTACTTTAAGAACATTGGCGTCTCGCTGCACTCCGTCTAACCATCTTTCCCTCGGTCTGCCTCTCGCTCGTCCATAATTCGGTGTCCATTCCATTATGCTTCTTACATTTCTTGTATGCTCCATTCGCGTGACATGACCTGCCCACTTTAATCTCTGCACTTTTATAAAACGCACTATGTCCTCGTCCATTAACTCGGCTATCTCCGCGTTTGTCCTTCTGCGCCACAGTTCGTTTTCTTCTCGCACTGGCCCGCATATTTTCCTTACTATCGCCCTTTCCGCCGTTCTTAATCTGTTCTGCACATTTTGTGTTAGGGACCAGGTTTCGCATCCATATGTCATCGCGGGTCTGATTATGGATTTGTAGATTTTCCATTTTGATGCTCTGTTTAATAACTTGGATTGCAGTAGGTTTTTGTGTATGTAGTAACCTTTGTTTCCCGACTGAATTCTTCTTGTTATTTCTTCTTCCATTTTGTTTTTCGTGTTTAATTGGGCTCCTAGATATATAAATTCAACCACCTCCTTAAATGTGTATTTGCCTATTTTTAGGTCCCGCAGTTGATATTCTCCCCTTTTTAATTGCATGTATTTTGTCTTTTCTTCATTGACGCGTAATCCCACCTCTGCTGCTGCATTTTCCAGTTTTTTAAACACCTCTTTGAGCTCTTTTAGCCCTCTGCTAATAATAACTAGGTCGTCCGCATAAGCACTGATCTGAACCATCTTTGTCTTAATTACCCGTCACATTTGTTTTTCGTATTACTGCCTCCAGTATTAGGTTGAATATCATTGCGGATAGTGAGTCTCCTTGCCTTACACCTGTGTTTATTTGAAATATGTCGGAATGTTCTTGTTGGATCGTCACCATCGCTCTGGAGTCGTGCAGCGTCATCAGTACCATCCTGCATAGCTTATCTGGAATCTGTAGTTCCTTTAGTATCTGCATGATCTTACTTCTTCTCACCTTATCGAAGGCTTGCCTAAAGTCGATAAAAAGGTTATGCAATTCTATGTTATATTCAAGAGATTTTTCAAAAATTTGCCTCACAGTGAATATGCCGTCTGTGGTAGATCTGCCCGACCTAAAACCGTTTTGATAGTCCCCCAATTGCTTTTCAGTATATTTTGCCAGCCGGTTATGGATCACGCACGAGAGTACCTTGTAGCATACGTTAAGCAGAGTTATTCCGCGGTAATTGTCGCACATATGCTTGTCACCTTTTTTGAAAAGAGGAACTATTACGCCACACTTCCAGTTTGCCGGCATTTTTTCATCTTTCCATATTAATTGTATTAGTTGGTGCATTTGGGTGTGTAGTTCATCACCTCCGTTTTTTATTAGTTCGCCTACTATTCCATCTTCTCTTGCAGTTTTGTTGTTTTTAATTTTATTTATAACCGTGCACACCTCTTCTAGTGATGGATATTCATCTTCCTGGCTTTTTCTCTCATATATCTGTGGCACTCCTTCATTCGCTTCCTCCCACATCTCTTCCTCTGCGTCATTTAATAAGCTGGAGAAATGTTCTTTCCACCTGTTCAATATATCTCTTTTTTCAGATAATATCTCGCCATCTTTGCTTTTACATGCATATGTTTGCATCTTGGTAGGCATATTGTAGGATTTTATTTCTTTATAAAATTTTCTTGTTCTGTTGCGTTGGTTGTTTTCCTCTATTTTTAGTATTTGCTGGTTATACATTTCCCGTTTCCTTTTCCGGCATGTCTTTGTTGCTTCTCTTCTTAATGGTGCGTATTCTCTTCTATTTTCTTCTGTGTCTTTCTGTAGCATCTTTTGCCTAATTTTGTTTTTCTTCTCAATGTTATCTCTACATTCCTGATCGAACCATTCGGCACTCTTGTTTTCCCATTTTTTATAACCCAGTGTTTCTTTTGCCGCATCTTGTGTTGCTTTAATCGTTTTCTCCCACACTTTGTCTATCTCGTTTGGTACTACCTGTTTTTTAAGGTTTTCCTTAATTCGTTTTTGGTATTCTAACTTGATTTCTTTGTTGTTCAGTTTTGCAGTATCCCATTTCCTTTGGTTCGTTTTCTGTTCTCTTACTACTGCCTCTAAGATTTGCTTAATTTTGATCATTACTAAAACGTGATCAGAATCACAGTTAGGTCCGCGATAGCTGCGCACGTCCTGAACAAGTGGGGACCTCCTTTTAGAAATTAATATGTGGTCAATTTGATTTAGATACTTGCGGTCTGGCGAAATCCAGGTGCCTTTATGTATGGCCTTGTGCTGAAATACAGTACTAGATATTATCATGTTTTGTGCTGCCGCTAGGTTACACAATCGAAAACCATTGTCATTACAATTGTTATGTATGGTGTGCTTTCCTGCGACTTCTGATATGCTATCTTCTTTCCCTATTTGGGCGTTGAAGTCACCTAATACAATTGTAGTATCGTATTTCGGGGCGCAATCGCATGCTTCTTGCAGGGTTTCGTAGAATACTTCTTTTACTTCATCTTTATCATCATTTATTGGAGCATACGCATTTATTAAAGTTACATTGTAGTATTTACCTTTTACTCTTAATTTGCATAATCTTTCATTAATTGCTTGGAAATTTAATATATATTTTTTGACGTGATTTGTGATTAAAAATCCTGTTCCATGTTGATCTTGTTTTGCTGCACCGCTATACATCACGGAAAAATTCTTTTCATTCACTAACTCTTGCCCGCACCATCTGATTTCCTGTAATGCTATTATGTCAATTTTATATTTCATCATTTCGTTTGCTACTTCATTCATTTTTCCTGCCTGTAGGAGATTACGAATATTCCAGGTTGCGAATTTGAGAGAATTTTTATTGACCATGCTATTTTCACAGCTTCTATTTGCTGCAAAACCCTTCGTATTACATTTTTTATATAACCCCTTATCTGTCTCCTCCCTTTCCAACAACATCTTCCTTCTTTTATTCCAACTGTACTGTTTGCTATTGATCATTATCTTTTGGTAACCTACTTTCGTGCTATTTCCCTTTTTTTCTTCTTCCTTTGCCCGTTCCCTTATTTCCCTCTGTATATTTCTTTCCGTGAATGTTAAATCGCTATTTATGTATATCTTCTCCTTTCTCAAATTTGCACTTTTTTTGAAAATTTTCATTTTCGATTCCCAGTTTTCCAGCACTATTACAATTTTATCATCTCCCACTTTATATGTTTCTTTTATTTCGGCATTAATTTCCAGTTTTCTAGCCAATAGGTCCTTTACAGATTGTGCTAATATGTTTTTGTCATCAGATTCCATTTTTATTCCTGAGATTACTATATTATTTTTTCCCTTTATGCGCTCTTGCTGTTCTGCTCTGTCTTGTATGTCTTCTAGCTTGTCTTCTAGCTCTTTAACTTTCATGTTCAGCTCTGTTTTTTCATTCTTCCAATTTTCTTTTGCTTCCTTGAGTTCCTCTCGCATCATCTTCATTTCCTCTTTATAGATTTTTAATTCTTCTTGCAAGACATGGAATTCCCAAAATTGTAGTATCTGATTCAGGTAGACAATTCACAAGCCAAGAATATCAGAATTTTGCGAAACAATGGAATTTCCAAAGTCAAATAGCTTCACCTCATTATCAACAGTCCAATGGCTTAAGTGAACGCACGATTCAAACAGTAAAAAAGTTATTAAAGAAATGTCATGATGAAAATGAAGACAAATACTTAGCTCTCTTAGCATTTAGAAACACGCCCATTCTAAATTCCTAGCACCTTCACAAATATTAATGTCTAGGTATTTAAGAGACAACTTACCAATTGATGACAAACGTTTGAATCCTAAAACCATTAATTTTGCTAAATATAAAAGCAACCTAATAAAATCAGGCACAAATACAAAAGAATGGTGTGACAAAAAAGGTGTAAAAGCCAGGGATGAATTTCAAAATCACTCATTAATCTGGTATCAAGACACACCAAAGAGCATTTAGAAAAAGGGCAAAATTATAGAAAAAATTAGAAATAGAACTAACAATATTGAAAGGGAGGATGGAAGATGACTTATGAGAAATAAGTTTTATATTCGCTCACGCTGTGAAAACACACAAGCAGCACACCTTCCACCTTTCCAAAGTAATTATGTACATATTCCTAAAATTACTAACGACAGTAATAAACAAAGTACCACGTATAAACATGTAAGATTTGCAGACAATGTAAATGAAATTCCCACTATACATGTAAATGCAAATGTATTAGATAATAGGCCAAGAAGGCAAACTAATGCACCAAATAGATTTAAGGATTATGTAATGTATAAAAAATAAAAATTTGTTACAAATTGTTAGTTTATAAGAAATAAGTTTTCAGTTAAAATTATTCTTGTAAAAAGGGAGATGTTGTAGATATAGAAAACTGAATTGTAAGTATGCATCGTTGGTTGCATACATCTAAGATTGTACCTGTAACGATATGAAATAAAACAGTCTGTAACAAAGCCTCGTGTCGTGCATACAACACCCGTATTATTGAAAACGAAAACAAATTGAATTAAAGAGAACTCAGAGGAAGAAACATACATACAAACGCACGGCTACCACTAATGGCAATATGGATTACGGGCCTGATGCCGCTAAGCTCGATATAGATTAGGAAATACGTTGAACTAAAAAAAACCGAATTTTATTAGACATGCACAATCACTTGGCTACAAGAAGCTCTATCGAAATAAAAACAAAATGCCAACATCATAACTTGGCATGGAAGACAGCTCGACGCAATCAACTTACTGTGTCTAATTTCGGCAAAGTTTGTAGACGTTTAGAAACAACTTCTTGTCCCTGTGAAATAATGAAAATATTGAACAAGAGCAACAGGGAGCTACACAGTCCTGCAATTGTTTACGGACGAATCAACGAGAAAAGGACGATAGAGTTGTATGAATAAACAACACCAAGAAAAGTCACGTCATGTGGTTTATTTATTGCCGAATACTATGTTTTAGCGGCTTCTCCAGACGGAGTTCTTGAAGACGGAGGTAGCATTGAAGTCAAATGCTTATATTGCACGCAGCATCAAACTATAGTATAGAAAAAGCAATAAAGGAAAACCCTAAAAACAACTTATGCGTCTATTATGTGGACGGCAAGCGTACTATGAAGAAGAAACGCAATTATTTTTACCAAATTCAAGGACAGTTACATATTGCAAACACATCGTATTGTGATCTTATTCTTTACACAGAGATGGATATTGAAATTATAAGAGTAAAGAAAAAAACAGAATTTTGGCTGAAGAATATGGTTCCTAAATTAAAAGAGTTTTTTTTCTGCGGTTGTATGTTACCAGAGTTAGTCGATCCACGCGTGCCACGGCGGATGAAAATTCGAGATCCACAACACATTATCATAGCCCAAGAAAAAAAAAGGCAACAAAGAGATTAGGTTTGCCAGTGACCTATTAATAAGTAACTAGAATTCTTAGGTAGTAGACCGTTGGGGCCTCGGTGGTTTAGCGCGACAACGCGTTGCCACTCGAGGCCACACGAATTGTAGTCGTTCCGCTGTGGTTTCAAGCCTCAGCTGGTGCGACCGCATTTTGCTTAGTTAAGTTTAGGATGCATGCTGCATGAATGGTTCGTGTGTAAGGCACGCCCGCACCCCCTGAAGTAATGCGAAAGCGGTTCGGGGGGCCGGTAGTATGAATGAATGAGAAAAAAGGTAGTAGACCGTAGTCGGTACAAATTATAAGTTGATGCCGCATGAAAAAGCAGCTGTATTTTTTAATGTTTCAATTTAATGTTCTTTAATTTTAAATATGTAGGTATACGTGTGATGTAGGTATTAATTATTGTTCACGTGGTAAATAAACATGTTATAGGTACTACAATCGTAATTTTTATAGGTTCATTTAATGTGATTAGTAAAGAGCGGATTATGCAAAGAGCATATATTTTAATTTTTGCATATCTTTGACTATAGTCAATTATGTAGACGAATTACACTGATAAGAGTTAATTAACGCTAGTTAGTGATTGCATATATTGCATATTTAGGCTGTAACAGTCCAACCCTTTTGCTTTAGGGGTTGGAATGCTCTGGATAGCTAATGTCCAGCGTTCGTGTTTAAGACTAAAGAAACTATACAAAGGTAGTGGATTAAACAATTTATTATTTATATTTGCATTAGTTAATTACATGCAGATATACACACACAATATAGAATGTACTTATTTATTACTGAGAGTAATTAATATGGATTATTTACAATTAAATAAAATGAATCTTCAAGTTTAACATAATTTTCTTATCAAACTTAATACCTTATTTACCTATACAACAGGATGAAAATAATATAAATATTAACAACAGGAATGATATTAGTACAATTACATTAATAACCAAATAACGGAGTTTATGGGCCCCGCGTGGTATGCAACCCAAATTGCATGCAAACAAGATCTAGGGAAGTTCAAATTTTACGACAGCACGTGAGAATCAACTAGGTTAGTTTTGCACATCCGGTGTTCCTGAAATTAATATTAATTAATTAATAATTAGCAGCTTTTGTGTAATTGAAATTTACATGTGCGGGCAATTGTTGCTGGTTCAAGCGAGCTGCACTCCCTCTGCTATCGGCCACCTATGGCCCGAATCTCGGTGTTTCGGAGTGAATGAAATCAACTTACGGAATTATAACCTGGAAGTTTTCGGTTACGTCCACCTGCAGGTTACTCGACTGGGCGAACAAATGCGTGTAATTAGGTAAGCGTATTTTAGCTCATACACTCCCTTAATTGCTCTTCGTACCACTGTAATAAATTAGGAAAACATGTGATTTAACGTAGGATTGATGATAGGGCCGAGTCGGATATTAAAAAGATTCTTTTATAGCTTAAGGCTACAAAACCCTACGTATAACTTCGCTAGCTCCGTTGAAAAGGGGAAAACAATCCCTAAGCTATTGAGAAAACGAATTATACCTTTAATAATCTTTCCTGAAGTTTAAGTAAGCAATAAAAAGTAGGAAGATGACCCAAGTTTCTATTTCAAACCAAACTTTTCGACTGGTCCTATATACAGCGTAATTTCACAGGGAAAATAACCCAAGTGATTTACGCGTGCTATATTTCCACACTTCGCTGACAACAATTCGTAGCTCGAATTGAAAAAGGGCAATATGACCCCTAAGCAACTGAGCGAACGAATGTTACACGGGCGGGCTTGACTTTGCAAACAAACTGAAGTTGACTGGGATCAAAAATCGTTGCTTTAACTGGAACAGGTATTTTAACTGGACTGGTTTTTTGGTAACAGGTAATTTAAACGCGTCTGACTGGATCTCGGTTGAAGTTCTTCCTTCACTGGATCTCGGACTCAAGTTGCCCGTTTTGGGAGCTGGGGATCGCCTTTATACCTTCCATTCCCATTCTAAAATGTTGCTAATAATTTTATGTTGGCGGGGAGACCTACTGATGATAGAACAAGGTGGGAAACGGGTACCAATCCTGAATGCCAGCGCCACCAGCGCCTTTATGTTGCACTATGCGGTCACAAAATTTAATTTAAAATTTATTTACACCGGGCACTGGACACTTCGTTACAAGGCATTCGCTGCATATTTTTGCAAAAGTTGCATAAACTTGCATATTTTGACCTTTTGCATTACTCGTTTGTAAATTTTCGTCAAGTGGTTAAAACAAGATTATGAAATTCCGAGTACTGTACACAGATCACCGACAGTTCACAGCTGGACAGCTAATAACCTGTGCCTGGAATGCCCGACAGTTTGAAGTGCCGACCGAATCCATTTTATTACTTGTTTCTTGTTTATCAATGGAGGGTGGATATTGAGTGAGATACATACCTACATTTTGTTTGTAGTTTGCAAAGTATTTTCTGTCATTGAGTAACCCTATAATAGAATCTTCTCTCGTCGTTACAACGTGTCCGACACTCCGATAGTGTTGATCTCCTGCGAATATTATACATGTACCTACAATGAGTAAATGGAACAAGATTGCTTCATGTCTTAAACCATATCCAGAACTAGTAGTAGTTGGCGACAAAATATTTTGTCGAGCTTGCAGCAAACTGTAAAGTTAAATAATTCTTCTTATATAAATTAAAATTATTTTTCATATTATTATGTACGTGACTAAAGCAAAGTCATGACAGGGAAGGTACTGTTTGTTTTTGTTTTTAACGAGTATCAAAAAGTTCTTATATTAATATTTAATTATTTGTCGTTGCAGGTCTTCTGAGAGAAAATCCTTGGTAGATCAGCAAACTAAAACATATTGCAAAAAGTGAAAAATGGAAGCTAAGCAATTGTTCTCAGCAAACCATGACTCAATGTTCAGCAAAAATAATTTAATACGGAGTTATGTAAGGCATTAATTTCGTCTAATATGCCGTTATCGAAATTAAATAATGTTAATTTAAAATCGTTCTTACAAAAAGTTTGTAAACCAAATGTACCCGACGAAGCACCTTACGAAAAAATTATGTAAATTCTTTGTTTAGATTATAAGTTTATATTTGGCGCTGTGCAAAATGTGGGCGCTTCCTGTTGGGTAAAAAGTAGCACCCCCTCAGTCAACTAACAAGAGGGCAGTTACAAGAGCTCCGTCTTAAGATGTAGTAATAATCTGTGAGCACGCCACGTTATTCGTATTCAGCTTAAATAAAATAGTTAAAGGTTTTTAAGTGATTCATTAATTAAAATAAGTGAAATTCCAGCAGAAACCCCAACATTCTTGTTACAATGAAATAATGTTTAAAATTAGGGATTCTTCATGAAGACATTTTAAGCAAATCATATTTAAAAGCTTCCAACTTGCTTAGCTCACGGTTTAATCGTGTAGCCGAAAGAATTAGGAATCAATTTCCCCTTGTTAACGATTTAATTGGTAACGTAAAAAAGTATTTTAAAAAACTCCCTTGTGAGTCCAGGTTTATAAGGAGCGACTTCCAAATGTTTCATTGCTTCCCGAACCGATAATTACAAGATGGGGTGGTACATGGTTAGAAGCAGCAATTTTTATGTCGATAATTTTGAAGGTATTAAAGATGTAATTCTTCAAGTAACTTATTCCAGTGGATAATTGTAAAAAATTAGAGAAATCGACAGAATTGCCTCAGCGTCTTTGTTTTATTAAATCAAACTATCTTAGTTCTTAGAGGCGAAATAGTAAGAGATAGTAACTTCAGTTTCAATTTGGAATTCAGTGTTAATTTAAAAAATACACCCATTACTTTTGTCGACGTAGAAAGAAGCTTTTCTATTTATAAATATATGTTTTTAGATAGAATGCATAATTTCTTGTGAGAAAATTTCGCACAACTTCGAATCATAAATTATTTTAGAAATAGTTCTTAGACTAATAGTTCTAGGCTTAGTTTTATGTAGAGTATGTTAATTAGTGCATGTATTTGTTGATTTTGTCCAATAAAAATTATTATACTTGAGTTTACAACTTTTATTAATATGATTCTTGTTATTTTTGCATATGTTGCTGTATATATGGCCCAAGAATATTTTCCAAAAGATCTCTGCATGTATATGCGCATGTATTTCAATTTCGTCGTGCATATTATCCGATCTTTAGTGGTTAGTATCTATACTTCCGAATCACATCTAGTAGCTTTAATAAAAAGGCTAATCTGCATATTACAGAAGATTCAGTTAGGAATTTCGTAGTCACCTTGATTCTCCAGAGGTATCCTTTCTGTTGGTTGTGAATGTTGTTTCCACATTGTGTCTTCGTAGAATTCTAGAGATTCTGTCTGTTGTTCCTTTGACGTATGGCAAGTGGGATTTGGATGTAGGTTTTTCATTTTCATGTGTGGCTTAACTTGGCTGGGTTTAAGTGTATCATTGATGGTTTGGTTGTTGAAGCTATTTTGCCGTAGAGATTTTAGAAGTTTCTTCATTTCTTGGTCTCTGTTTTCTGGGTCTTGCGAATCATTGAAAACGGGTGACCAGGGTTCTGTTCTAACCACTCATCGAAGTTGCGCCGAATGGTGGTTTGACTCCGCGTTGAAATAGCGGTCTATATGAGTGGGTTTCCGGTACACCGTGTGGCCCAGGTTTCCGTCCGTTTTGTTTTTGACCAAAACATCCAGGAACGGTAGGTGGTATTTTGATTCCATTTCCATTGTGAATTTGATTTATAGGTGGAGCCTACTTAGATGGTCTAGGAAGTTGTTGCCAAATAACAAAAGTGTCGTCGTATATGTATATATATAGCAAACATATGGAACCATCCATTTATCTCGGTAACCAGTTGTTAGATTTTTATGAATTTTCGTACAGGGTGATTACAAAATATGGCGGATTTGAAAATGATATCGCCAATGTTGCCACGTTTTCAGTTTTCCGAAATTCCTGCCAACTTCATTATGTCAAATGGAACACCTTATATATTTTTATAATATTCGATAGGGAGTTTTTCATTGAGTGTATTGATATACCATTTAATATTTTTATTTTCAAAAATATAGAGATATCTCAAAAAAGCGAACAAAGTACTCTTGAATAATCAAATCTAACTAAAACAAAGAGAGGCTACTCATTTAAGTAGGTGTTCAAATTGTTGGCCATTGACTCTCTGACAATGAGCTAATAGTATATTCTTCAACGAGTGTAGAATGACAGCTATTATTCAAGAGGATGAAAATTCTGTCACGAGCCGAAGGCGAGTGACAGAATCATCCGAGTGAATAACAGCTATTCTACACGAGTAGGAGACTATACTTTCTCTACGACTATTTCATAGGAAGTTACAATTTTCGGTCTGAATCAGTATTATAAAAATTTTGCTTTAGATGAACGTATATCGGTTCACTAGCCACAACGATTTTATACCGTGTGTACTGTTTCTGCGATTTCCTCGGCAGTAAATTACACGTCGTTTTCGCGTTTCCGTTATTTCTGGTGGCAAACATATCTCAGCGTTTTCGCTGTCTGAATTATTCATACCTAGTTCTTATTGTTTTCACGAATACGAAAATCTAAAACTGTTTTTGACAGTTACTTTAAAAACAAGTGGGAGATCCAAGCGCAAACATGACACGCCCATTGGATTCTGATTCATTATCCCACTGTTTTTTACAGAATCCAACGGCAATGGAGAATATCTATTATTCTTCAACTAAAAAGGTATATGTAACGAATACATTATATTATAGTCGTAGAGAAACGATTATACACTGCATCTACACTGTTTCTGATGTGTTCTCGTGGAATAGCCTCCATCACTCTTCGGATAACAACTTTCAAATGGTCGAGATTATCTGGCCTTTCTTTGTATACGATATTCTTAACATGTCCCCATAAAAAGAAGTTTAATGGTGTAAGATTCGGAGAACACGTTGGCCATTCGATGGTCCCACGTCGTCCTATCTATTGTTTTCTGAATATGTCATCAAGATATTGTCTTACATTACGTGCAAAATGCGATGGCGCCCCATCTTGTTGGAACCAAATATTTTGACGTACTCCACCATTTCCATCGGGGAACAAATTCGTTCTGTAGTAACATGAGGTATCTGTCACCATTCAACGTTCCTTCAATAAAGAATGGTTCAATAATTCTGTTGTCAATGATACCAGCCCAAATAGTCAATTTCTTGGGGAATTGAGTGTGGCTTTCCTGGGCCCAATGAGGATTCTCGAAAGCCCAGTATCAACAATTCTGCCTGTTGACCGACCCAGATAGACAAAAAGTGGCTTCATCGGAGATATTCCTAATGAAGTTATTACCTCTCTCCATTAAAATTTCACAAAATTTATTTCTTCTATCTGAATCGCTCTCAATCAATTGGCAGATCAAATTCACTTTATACGGCTTCATGTTCTCCTTCAAAATTCTCACCACCGACATTTGACTTATTCCATTATCTAAGCCTAATTGAGTTGAAGAAGAATGTGGTTGATCCACGGCTGAAACTGCAACATTTAGTGCTTTTTCAGGCGTCGTTGCTGTTTTCGGACGTCCTGATTTCCGAATATTTTTCGCATTCTCAGTATACTCGAATAGTTTCAATGTTTTGGATACTGTACTTCGTGATATAGAGTCACGATCTGGGTGAGTCGTATTGAAGAGATTTGAAAGTTCTTTCTGAGTTCTTCTTCTATCTCCGAAACCAATCATTATCAATATCTCAATACGGTCTCTTTCCGAAAGTAACATACTTATTATTATCGAAAAAGTTTTATTGTTTCACAATACGATCAAGGAAATTATACTTAAACCTGATTTAATCAAGAAAAGTATTGACAATGCGTCAAAAATATTCTAATAATTAAAATAATCAGCTTTAATAATTCAGGAATACTCTGTTCGTGTTTTTTGAGATAACTCTGTTATTATTGAAAATAAAAATATCATATGGCATAACAATGAACTCGTTGAAAAATTATCTATCGAATGTTATAAAAATTTTAAAGGGTGTGTCATTTGAAATAATGAAGGTTACCGAGATATATGGATGGTTCCATACATTTGATTAACCTTGTGTATGTATATACTGTGATGATTTTTGATTTGTAAGTTCGGTTAAATTCATTTTCATAAAGGATACTAGTACAATTGATTGATATCTTGGAATTCGGTTCCATTGTGATCATTAACAAAGGGCAGATCAAGACGCAGATAACTTCTTGCTTGCTCTGAAGCACTGCCTAGTTCGTATTTTGCATATACCTGTCACGGAAAGAGAATATTATTAAAATACTTTTTGAAAAATATTCTATAGAATAAATATGATAGAAAGATTTTATAACAAGCCAAAAGCTTGGATATGAGCTCAGCTCTGGATTATTTAAAGTCATATGGAAGTATGCAGCATTAAACGAAGCATTTTGTGAAGACGTGTATTTGACAGATGTGGAGTGCGGAATGTACGTAAAAGACAGCTTTCGGATATGTACATTGCATTTCTGAAATCCGAACATGGATAAATAGTGACGCCGCCGTTAAGTTATGAACTTATTATAAAATTATTTCACCTGTCACAATATTATTTTTGAAATTGTATTTTGATCCACGTGCCCATACTGTAGTTTTAAGTATTTTTTAGCATCGTTGCTATGTAAATTTGTTAGTTGCTAAGTTAGTTGATTACAAAACAATAAAAGGAGGTCCTTAAAAACTTTAGCGAGAATGCACCCATTTTGTTGTGCTCCTGAAAATTTTAAATTAATTTAAAACATTGTTTCTAATTCAATTAAGTGAAAGTTTACTGTCAAGTGTAAATTACGTGTTTGATTAAAAATAAGAATGAGTTAATACAACTTACCGAATAATAATACAATATAGTGGTTCCTCTATGGAATTCGTCAAATTGGCTGAGTTTAACGAAACAAGATTTGAATCGCATCCCAGTTCAAGTGATATTTGGGGCCAAAGACTTTCTAAGATTATCACATAATGGCCACGAAGAGGTTACATCAGAAAGGTAAACATATTACACTTACCTTAACAAGAAGCACATGTACAGCAGAGAACTTCAAATCCAGCAGAAAATTATAATTAGACCTGTTTAATTTACACAGAGCATTTATTGGCAATTACTAGGTGAAACGGCAACGACGTGTATAGGTCCCGCCTGAAGTTAACTGCATGTTGTATATTGTACCAACTGTTCTTTTTTCTAGTATAACAGTAAAGCGTAACGAAACCGACTCCTGAGATCATAGAAATAACACTCCTAGAAGGCTAGCAGAGTGAGAAGCCCCTCGCCAAGAAAGGGAGAAAGCTTATTGGTTTCGGACGATATACCCTTGCGTGGGCATATACATAATGACGTTCTTATAATACTCCCTTAAATACTGTTTTCTTAGTAATACTGCTACGCCATTGTTGTTGTTACTGTTTCATTCAGTTTCTTGTGTTTTTTATTTCTACGTTTATTCTTGTGTTATATTCGTATTCTTTGGTGATATTTCTGGAAAATGCCTTCGAATAGACGCTGTTTCTTATGTAACTATAAATACGATCTAAAAAATGCTAATATTTTGATACACTATAAGTTTAATTTTATTAATAAATAAGCTTGTTTGAGAGTACATTGTTTTGTTTAGTTCGTAATTGTTTAATTGTTTAAAGATCCAAGATTCAATCAATATTACCAGCATGTGCATTTTTGTCTGGGTTAGAATCACTTTGAAGCCATTAAACATAGCAATAAAGTTTCGTATTGTAAATTGGTTTTACCCCTCGACCCTTCAAATATATTTAATAATTAAATAAATCTTTATGTATTTTAGTTTTCCTTGGCGTGAAGACGTTAAAAAGCCATGGATAAAAGTGTGTAATATACTTTCAACGGATAATGTGACAAATTTGTAGGTAATATGTCCCAAACATTTTCAACCAGAGGATTATTATAAACCACACTCCTTTTCAAGAAAATATACATTGAATCTAGGTGCTATATCTTCCAGGAAGATAGTTACAGGTTTTGATTTACCATCCACTTGTTATGATAGTAAGAACCAAACATAATTAAAAAATAATTAATTAGTTTAATAATTAAAATTTATTATAGAAAGTGTCACAGAAGTGTAGCTAGTCCTATTTTATAATCTAGAGGTTTATTAAAAATACGTCAAATTCAGGTTCTTGCAGAAGGTGGAGGAACTTCAGAAAACACTATTGATTTACAACACTAGTTTTGATAGTAAGAAATTAACAAAATATTGTTGAAATAAAGTGTTTAGGTACCGAATTTAATTTAATTGCAGAGAATACGCGCACCAAAGTTATAAATGAAGATGCAGAAAAAAGATCAGTCACTATCGACTTTGATGGTGAAGCAGAAATATTGTATTAATATATTTACATATTTTCAAGGGTTTTTTGATAATTTCAGATATACAATCAACTCCTAAAGAGAGACGTTTTATGGAACCAATGTACAATAACGAGATTTCCCTAACACACGCGAAAACGCCAAGAAGAGCAAAAAGGGTTATAGATTTGGTGAAGCGAAATTACAAAAATCAAGCAATTAAAATTAAATAACTCCAGGATGCTAAACGTTTGTTATATAAAAAGGTACCATGGTTGCTCATTTAAGACAAAAAAAACTGGTTTTCTGAACAGGCTGGAGAACAGATGCTGGCGAATACTTTCAACGTTATTTAATATTGTTAGCTTCTTTTACCCAGCTATTGTCAGGATGTAATTAAATAAAACACTTTTCTCAATAATAAGAAATCGTTTAATTTTTCTATGGTACAACCCCGGTTACAACTGCTTACTGCTCGAGCGCCGGCGACTGACTGACTCTCGTTCCGAGCGTTGCCGCTCCTCAAGCGAGTGGCGCTATCAATATTATAAATCTAGAGTCCTTTACTATAGAGGACTCTATATAAATCTCGCCATTGTTTTCACTTAGATATTATACAAATTCTTGTAAGCTATAAAAATTTTTTTTTTAATTTTCATAGAAGCTGAATTCTTATAAAGTGTTAGTTAATTATAATAGATTGGTATAGGGGTGGCAAAACTAAGAGCTTTAATATTTTCTTGGCTGTGGTTGTAAAAGTTTTTTAAAATTAATATTAATTTTATGCTGGTTGTATCTAATTTAAGTATTTGTATAATGAAATTAAGAATATGGAATTATCCAGGACCATTTAGATTCAGTAAAAAAAAGTAACAATGGTTTTTATTTTTGACTCCCAAGATAATAATAGTCCAGGATACTTTCATGAACAACACTTAACAACATAATATTAATTCATTAGAATAATTATATTATTAACAAGTAATTTTTATTTTTAGCAAATACTACCGAATAGCATACAGGAGATTATGAAAACACAATTAAAGGGAAGTAAGAAGTACTAAAAAAAATAGAAGCTTTGGCCTTATCCTCCACTTTTATTCTCCACGAGCGTATTTGTATGTTCGTTCTGTGTGGAAAAATCTTTTATCTCGTCCAGGTACAATAAAACAATGGTACCGTGTAATAAATGCTGCTCCAGGATTCACAGCTGAAGTCTTGAATGCCAAAAAAATTAATGTAGCAGAAAAGAAAACTTTCATTAATATTTGCATTGACGAAATGTCAATTAGAGAACAGCTAATTTACAATAACAATCGATTTTATGGGGGGATTGAGTTTGGATCAGTTGATTCATTTGACATAGATAACGTTTCATTGGCAAAATATGCATTAGTTTTTATGGCAGTACCCATTAACGACTACTGTTAGCGTTCCAGTAGGTTACTTTCTTATTTCAGGATTGTCTGGAAAGGACAGATTCATGCTCTTAATTCAGTGCATTGAGTTAACTAACGAAACTGGGGCAATGGTACAATCAAGTTCAGATGTAATGTCGCAAAATCCTACAGAGTATGCAACTAATATTGCAGCATTCGAGCAAGTTAAGGCTTGTGTCTAGTAACAAAATATTTCACTTTGAAGAGATTCAGTGATTTTTAAAATAGGCAACTTGTTTAACAAAATAACTAAACTTTCTACCTGACCAAAGCAAGAATATTACCTGACCATTTAGGGATTACAGATAAACATCTTGTTTGCATATTATACTATTTGCTTTCGACTGCTTGCAGGTAACAACAGAATAATGAGCATGTTTGTATTTGTCATTTACAAATTAACTGAAAATACAATTAGAGCAAATATCATGCAACAAATTTAAAAGAACTTACAATTACGTTCTAATGAGTTGTACCTTATTACATTATTGTATTTTGACATACCAATTCAATTATTTTCTTGGAATTCTAAAATTTTAAACCGTATAGGTCTGGTAATTTATTATGAAAATACAATATTTTATCTTAAATTAAATTATACAAATTCGCCAAAATTCCGTACTTCAAGTTTTTTATGTATAAAAATATAATAATTCCAAGTTATTATGAATTCTAAGACATTCTGAATTGTTTTAAGCGTTTATATTTTTTAGTGCATGTACACCACTATTACAGATTTGATTAATCTAAAACTATTTTCTGCTGCAAAGGATATTATAGAAAAGGTTACAAAACTTTCTGGCGACTTTTTACATTTACAATCTAACTAAATAATTCATTTTAGTATTTTTGTTTTACGTTTACAAATTTGGATACGCTTATTGCAGAATGTAGTACAATTTAGCGTGTCATAAAATAGTAGGGGG
>JABXWE010008254.1:0-10707 GCA_014611495.1 Limonius californicus | reverse complement strand
CTCACCCTCCTCCAGCAGAAGTACATCTTTCGCACCCTTCATCAAGGCATTCCTATCGCCAACGAAACCCTCACGACCTCCCACAAACCCCTAAACCGTGACCTCGCCCCAGTCAACCGTGTGCCCAGGAAACCCCGGAGCAAACTCCCACACCCCCCCACAGCCCTCCTATCATCCATGTACCCCGACCTCCCTGGAATCCTCATTGACATAGTGGAGGACACTCCACTGTCAATGAGGTGAACAGACCAACTCCACCATTATTGCTCTAATGAACACAAAATACTGCACTTTTATTTAATATTACAGATACGCCAGGAAGCCCCAAACCCCCCCAGCCCAGACCAACCAGCCACCACGCCAACCACCAACCCAGCACCAGCCCACCAAGATGCCACCAACCCAGAAGGAAGAAACGAAGCCTAGGACTGAAGAGGCCCAACGCCTAGAACGGTCCACCTACATAATATTAAGTTACTTTTAAAAATGAAATGTATTATCTTAAGTTTTTTGAATATACGTATTTTCAATTCAATTCAATTCATTCGCTTTAACCCTAATTAATAAATTAAATGTTATCATTTTGTTATACCTCTCACACACTTTAATTCTGGAAATTTAAAGAGTATTTCTTTGTTAAGAATCTATGGATCCTAGCTTTAGTGGATTAAATCCCTTAGCGACCTACCTAGGAGGTTACTATGAACTATTTGAAATAAAAGCCATAATTTCAGTCTCCGTATAGATTAAAGTAAATACTTTGGTACCGTGAGATGATTTCCGGATGCTGCAATTTAGAATAAGTCTAAAACTACCAACGATCCTTAAAGGGTTCATGTACAGGCAGACAACAATTTTTAAAAATTTTTATTGCAGTACATGAAGTTTGCTTTATTTTGATGAAATAATTAGTTTTTTCTATTTGTTTTGTAATTTTTGGATTACTTAGGTTTTTTAGAACACTTTACTGTTCCTTTCAAAAAATTTTTGAACCTTGGTTGTAACGTGTTAGTTCCCGAAAGGACGTACCTGTGAACCTATTAATAATCCTTTGAGTAACAGCAACCGTAATTCCAGTCTTTGCAGGTTCTCTAGATTCTGCAATTGTATGTTTAGTTCGCAAAAATTGGCTTCTTTAAAAGGTTGAATTACGGGTACAATTTTTTGCATAAAAGGCAAATGGCCTATAATACAATTAAGTTATTCCTTTGCTAATATTTCGTAACCTTTGCATTTCATTGAATTTTGCTTACAAAGTTGTACCTTTTAGAGAAGTCTTTGCACTCCAATTATAATAGGTTAACTCACTAAACGGCCTAGCTTATTATAGAATCAGTGAATACCTAATATCTGTTATTTATGTTGCTTCATCTTAGAATGCTATAGTACCTTTCCCACATTAGCACCCTACTAAGGGCGAATCTAGATCTAAAACACCAAGGATAAGAAATATCGCTACTTCTTCTTGAAAAATGTCTATAAAATTGTTAATTGCTACTTATCCTTTAAGTGCTTAAATTAGATTACAAGCAAGTTAATTTCTTAATCAATTTAAATCAGGTATCAGGACCCTTTTGAGCTTAAGCCCGTTATGAGGTGAATTAAGGTCATTAGTTCTCTAACTGGGATGCCCTTAAGAGCAAGAAATATTATCACGCTTCATTTTTAAACTTGTAACACAAATAAGTGTATTCGGTTAGAATTTTCCGTGAAACGAGGCAAGGATTTTGCACTTTTGACCTCTCCCTTAGCCAGCCCTTACAAATGTAACGGAATAAAGCTACAAAAATAATAAATATTCCAAACCGGATCATTCGAAATAACCTTGTATTGACTTTAGCAAGTCTAACCGGAGATAAAACTTGATGCATTGTCCTTTCAGAACCCTTCCAGACTTGATCTGTAACCTCTAACCGACCCCACTTTTAGGGTGTGACCGTATATTTACCACATACCGCTCCCTACGTAATTTTTTTGTACGCAGCCTTGTGCAGACGTTTAAGTTGAGCGAGAATCTCTCAGAAAAAGGTCTCTCAATTTTCTCCGACAAAAAACTATCGGGTCCTCGAGTTGGAGAGCTCTTCAGAGGGGCTCAGCAGCCCCAACAATAACCTTTTAAAAAATTCGAGTGCCTAATTGCGAATGCTCATGCGGAAGTGATTACCGCACACGTTGGTGGAAGCATTAGGGGGTGGAGGCGCAAAGATCTCAATCTTAAAGTCAGCTTCCTGTTTAGGGTCCTCTGCAGAGCGCGCTTAAGGGCGCAAACGAGTCTGTTGCGCACAACGAGGGCGAATAACAGGCGGCACATGAAAATCGGCGTAGGGAAACGGGCCGTAATTGATTAAAGCGGAAGCGCGCTATCGACCGGATGGATGGGAACACCCGCGATGCCATCTGGCGGCACGTGCTCCGGCGCCGCTGCAGACATCGCGGCGCCACCATCTCGACGCGTTCCTGCTGCCCCACCGCCCTAAATCCGCGAAGATATTTTTACCCTATTTCCGCGCGCAGCTTTCGGAAAATATGGTTTGCGTGCCAGAACTCACCGGAAAAACCAAACCTTACAAACTTTTTTCAGGAAAACAATCAAATACTGTTTTATTTTTCTAAGAATCTGTATTTAGTTGGTGTTCTTCACGCTAGGTACGGTTTGATGCAATTTCTGTTCAGGAAACGTGGCTAAATGCAAGTTGTCTTAAATATCCTGAATAAAGTTAGCTTGACGCTTGATGTTCTTTTTTTTAACAAAACATTGTTACTTCAGGTGGGGTTTTTAACTTTAGGAATTTTCATATGGTTAATTCACTTATTCTTTACATTTTATACGGATATGTATTCAGTTGATGTTCGTTACATTAGAAATTCTGTGGTATAATTTTAATTAAAAAATGTTAAACAATGCAAGTAGTTTAAAATTCCTGAAAGAAGCTAGCTTAACACCTGAAAGTTCTTTAAAATAAAGATTGTCACTTCAGTTGGGACTTAGCCTACTAGTTGTTCCCCTATGGCTCTGTATTTAGTTGGTTTTGTTTATTTTAGGAACTTTTTGGTGCAACTTTAATTAAGAATATGTTGTTCAAGGCAAACATCATGAAAGAAGCTAACTTAACGCTTGGAAGTCCCTTAAACAAAAGATTATTACTTTAGTTGGGGCTTAATTTCAGGAATGCCATAGTACTAATTCAGTTACTGCGTCCTTTTTCTAAAAATGCATACTTAGCTCATGTTCTATACGATAGCTTGTGTACAATTTTAATTAAGGAAAAGTGAATGAATGAAAGTTTCGTTGAAATTCTTTAAAGAAGCTAGCTTGAAGTTTGAAATTTCTTTAAACTAAACATTATTACTTCAGTTGGGGCTTAGTTTCAGGAATTTCATGTTGCTAATTCAGTTACTATTTCTTTTTTTAAGAATCTGTACTTAGCTAGTGTTCTTTACGGTAGCTACGATTGGGAACAATTTTAATTAAGGAAAAGTAAATGAATTAAAGTATCACTGAAATTCCTTAAAGAAGCTAGCTTGAACTTTGAAGTTTCTTTAAATTAAACATTATTACTTGAGTTGGGGCTTAGTTTCAGAAAGTTCATGTTGCTAATTCAGTTCCTGTCTCATTTTTCTAAGAATGTGTGCTTAGCTAGTGTTCTTTACGATAGCTAGGGTTGGGTGAAATTTTACTTAAGGAAAAGTGGACACATGCAAGTTTCCTTTATATTCCATAAAAAAGTTAGCTTGAGGTTTGAAATTTATTTAAACTGAACATTTTTACTTCAGTTGGGGCTTAGTTTCAGAAATTTCATGTTGCTAATTCAGTTAATGTTTGCTTTTGCTAAGCATCTGTACTTAGTTCGTGTTATTTACGATAGTTACGGTTGGGTACAATTTTAATTACGGAAAAGTGAATGAATGAAAGTTTCATTGAAATTTCTTAAAGAAGCTAGCTTGAAGTTTGAAGTTTCTTTAAACTAAACATTATTCCTTCAGTTGGGGCTTAGTTTCAGAAAGTTCATGTCGCTAATTCAGTTCCTGTCTTCTTTTTCTAAGAATGTGTGCTTAGCTAGTGTTCTTTACGATAGCTAGGGTTGGGTGAAATTTTAATTAAGGGAAAGTGGACAGATGCAAGTTTCCTTTATATTCCATAAAAAAGTTAGCTTGAGGTTTGAAATTTATTTAAACTGAACATTTTTACTTCAGTTGGGGCTTAGTTTCAGGAATTTCATGTTGCTAATTCAGCTAGTGTTTCCTTTTGCTAAGAATCTGTACCTAACTCGTGTTAATTATGATAGTTACGGTTGGGTACAATTTTAGTTACGGAAAAGTGAATGCATGAAAGTTTCATTGAAATTCCTTAAAGAAGCTAGCTTGAAGTTTGGAGATTCTTTAAACTAAACATTATTACTTGAGTTGAGGTTTAGTTTAAGAAAGTTCATGTTGCTAATTTAGTTCCTGTCTCCTTTTTCTAAGAATGTGTAGCTAGTGTTCTTTACGATAGCTAGGGTTGGGTGAAATTTTAATTAAGGAAAAGTGGACACATGCAGGTTTCCTTTATTTTCCATAAAAAAGTTAGCTTGAGGTTTGAAATTTATTTAAGGGGCTTAGTTTCAGGAATTTCATGTTGCTAATTCAGTTAATGTTTACTTTTGCTAAGCATCTGTACTTAACTCGTGTTATTTACGAGAGCTAGGCTTGGGTGCAATTTACCCAACCGTAACGGTTGGGAACAATTTTAATTACGGAAAAGTAAATGAATTAAATTATCATTGAAATTCCTTAAAGAAGCTAGATTGAAGTTTGGAGATTCTTTAAACTAAACATTATTACTTGAGTTGAGGTTTAGTTTAAGAAAGTTCATGTTGCTAATTTAGTTCCTGTTTCCTTTTTCTACGAATATGTACTTAGCTCATGTTCTTTACGGTAGCTAGGGTTGGGTGCAATTTTAATTAAGGAAAAGTGGACAGATGCAAGTGTCCTTTATATTCCATAAAAAAGCTGGCTTGAGGTTTGAAATTTATTTACTGCACATTTTTACTTCAGTTGGGGATTAGTTTTAGTAATTTCCTGTTGCTAATTCAGTTACTGTTTCTTTTTTCTAAGAATCTGTACTTAGCTAGTGTTCTTTACGGTAGCTACGATTGGGTACAATTTTAATTACGGAAAAGTAAATGAATGAAAGTTTCGTTGAAATTCCTCAAAGAAGCTAGCTTGAAGTTTGAAGTTTCTTTAAACTAATCATTATTACTTCAGTTGGGGCTTAGTTTCAGAAAGTTCATGTTGCTCATTCAGTTAGTGTTTCCTTTTTCTAAGAATGTGTGCTTAGCTAGTGTTCTTTACGATAGCTACGGTTGGGTGAAATTTTAATTAAAGAAAAGTGGATAGAAGCAAGTTTCCTTAAAGAAGCTAGCTTGATGCTTCAAATTTCTTTAAAATAAAGATTGACACTTCACTTGGGGCTTGCCCTAAGGAATTTTTATATCGCTAATTCAATTACTGTCTCCTCTGTTGTAACAAAATGTGTATTTAGCTGCTATTCTTTATGATATGCTGTTTAGCGGTATTACAATTTCAGTTTTAATATTTCCGCATTATTAGTCCAATTGAAGTGCAGTTATTAGTTCAAAACTAAATTTAAAGAGAATACTGTACTTTTGCTGTACAAGTCCTATAAATAACAAAATATTTAATATCACAAAACAGTTTCAGAAACTCCAACTGTAATTAATTTTAGCATACAGTTTGGATTTGGCTCGATTCCTGCTACTTCAGGAAAAAGTTGTATTCTACAGTCTCTACGAGCAAAAGGAATCCTAAAACAAGCCACTTTACGTAACAGAAGTTTTTAGATGACGTCTGCTACTACCATATTATTGGTTGCATATTCTACAGGAATTCCCAAATTTCTTTTATGTTCTATAGCAATTTAGCTCATAATTACAGTCTTCTAAAAATAGCCATTCCTATAAGCAACGTTCGAATAGAATAAATCTATTTCAGAAAACCGCATCTTTAATCAATTTTACAAAAATTTGACATTAGCAAAAGAAGTGCAACTGCAGAAAAATGACTTAAAAATAAGTAAACTTTTGCCTGAAAACCAAGAAAACCATGTTTGAAATTAGTTAGCTTTTGCTTGGACACTCCAAAAAAAAGGCAGATAATTTTTAATATAAAATTGTTCTGACAGTCTAAAATTTAAAGTAGATTCTAGTTTGGTAACTGTACTTAAATATCTTTATATTTATGGGAAATGGTTTTAAAAAACTAGCCTGTAACCTGAAGTCTCCGTAAGTAAAATGTTCATGACAAGTTAGATTTTTCCCAACATTCCTAAATTTCGACACTGTTAATTATTTAGAAATTCACGTTTGATTTTTAGTTAAATATACTATTCTAGGGAAAACAACTCATACAATAGGCTTTTGAAATAGTATCAGATTATATAATTCTTCTTAGAGTGCTTTATCTCTTTTACGAGACGTAGCGATCTTCTCTCCTACGCCTGTGTTGCGTGTTTAGAGTGCCACAGACATAGAGGACCTACATCATAGCGTGGGCTCCGAACCCCCTGGAAGTGTAAACACTTCTACTTCAGAGAAGATTTAATAGACAGAATACCTCGCTGGTTTGCCATTGCCTTGCGAGGGAGAACGGCTGTTACAAATCCGATGTTTCGGTACTGGAATTTGAACCCAGGACCTTCAGCGTAGAAGACTAACGCGGTAACCTCTAGCCCACGGCCGCCTCATCATACAATTAAATATCTTAACATTTAGGAGGTACTGCTTCAAAAGTAATTAGTAAAACAATTCGCGAAATTACCTTCTTATATTCCTTGATTTCCTTTGTATTTAGAGAATATAATTCTAAGGAATGTGACGCACGAAATTACCTAACGTATCCTGTAAAATTCCTATAAACCAAAGTTGATATATCAGTACAGCCTTCACGCTCCACTACTAGGCACCGGCCTCTTCTCTGCCAGGGGGACCTACAATTCAACGTCAAATCCGCGCGACAGAAATTCTAGAGAAAGTTTTTAGCATTATGATCTCACGGTTGCCAAAACTGGACTGGGAAATTGTGTGCAGAGTGTGGCAGCAGAAGATTTTTATACGCTACTTGGTAATACCGGGGGTTCGAACCCAAGCCATAATCGCCGGTTTGCTCAGAAAGCTAGCGCTCTACCAACTGAGGTACCACCCCAGTACAAGTCACCTTTATTAGGATTTAATTCTATTGAAAGCTCTCCCTTTAATTTGTCTTTGTGTTCCTAAAAAGCTAGCCTATCCGCTAAACTCTGAACAAACAAAAATCTTGTTGGAATATGTATGTGCTAATTTTAAGAAAATGCTTATCAAATCGCTTCCAAAACTAAATATACGGGACATTTGCCGAGATACTTAAAAAATTATTAAATGTAACGTAATTTAATTTTTTTAATTACTGCCATTTACAAACATATTACCCGAAAAGTTAATGGCTGAAAAACCTAGCAGTTTCCTGAAATCCATTTAAATAGATTCAGCAAATATTGTTGAATAACGATGTTAGTTCTATGTAGCAATGATTAAACTTTGACCAAACTGGGAAGGTTTTCCGCGGAAAGAAAATGTAATTGCAAACTTTTCCTTAACTTCATTAGCAATTCTCTGAACAACAATTAATCGAATTATGTTCTAATTCCCTTAAACGTTTAATTAAGCTAAGAGAGTACTGCGTTTGTACGGCATTAGAGAAAGAAACAAAAAGTTTTCAATATGAGCGGTAAAAAAATATTTTAAAGTTTCTCCCATTTTAGTGGAATTTTGCTATACTTAGTATTATTTTCAGAAAAAAATACGCTTTGAATTTGATAATTCATTTCAACCAAGAGTTCGTAAATAAAGAAAACGGATTGAGTAACCTGTTTATCCCATACTCACACTATTTTCAGGACCGTAACTAATAATTCCTGTCGAAGCTGCGACACTTACCTGAAACAAAGATTTTCAATTGAAAAATATTCTTAAAATGTAACTACTAAACAAACACAAGTAAATTAAAATTCTTAAAGTACATATAGAGTATCTTCGTTTTAACAGTTTATTAGTAATCAATCGCATATTTAGAACACTTTTCCTGTAGCTTATTTAAATAGTGAAAAACTTAAGACCGTCGGATTTTACAAAAAATAATCTCCCTATTTTAAAGTCCAGCAAGTCCCAGAAGACTAAGACAAATCTTAAATCTTTTCCCAATAGTACCTGTAATTAAAGATAGATAACTTCTTTCAGAATAACCGACCAGGGTTCATGTTACAGAACAAATTATGCTTTGTTTGTGGTTATAAGACACTATTTATTTTGCTTCATTCAAGTCCCCTTGTAATAACAAGACTTGGTTCTCAGCGATTTTGCCACGCTTAGAAGAAATTCTACTTTTATTACCCAATCTAAAATCGCCATAACTCCAGGAGTGAATTGACCGATTGCGTTTAAGTTAAGTAGTAATTACAAGCTTCCAATTCCAGTGTTGGCTCGAGCCCATCCCTCGGGGCCTCCTCACCTCGTCCAAGACAGGGAAAGGGGTGGCCCGCGTCGTGTGTATCCTGGAGAGGAGAGGACGCCCCGTCACAGACACGGCATCGGTTCCGCATTGCAGCATCACGTGCGTCGCTTTAGATCGACGCTACGCGCCTCTCAGATTTACAATTTTATGTGTGGAATTGGTTAGGCGGCCCCAAGGTCCCCGATGACCTTTCATTATGAAAGAGAAAACACTCCAGATTTACGTTTTCCTTAACTTATTCCGAAAGGTCTTGTTTGTGAAAAGTAAACGGATGCAGGTAGCGAAAGGGCTCTCTGGGATTTAAGGCTGTAAATAAAGGAGTTTTATTAGAAAATACGGGAAAACAGGCTAAGCTAAAGATATGAGTCGAAATTTTTCTACTAATTTCGTCTTTGTTTGTATTACAAATAGCAATTTTTTATTACGGTCCTGGTTTTCCATTAAATTAAAATAGAAGTTGGATTTCTTCATCGTCATTGCCATTCAAATTTAACATTAAGCTCTTATTTTCTGCAAACCTCATGTTGAATCATAAATTGATTCATTATTAGAATCTTGTGGATAAAAGACATTCAACATAAGTCCTGATTTTTCGTTAATTTAAGATAGCAGTTTGATTTTTATTGCCATTGCCATTGATATTGATCATTTAACCCTCGCTTTCTCCGATTTGATGTTGAAGTTCAATTTATTGATTATAATGTGTTTTTGGAAATTTAACAATAAGCTCTTGTTTTCTGTGCATTTCGAAAATGGAAGCTGAGATACTACTACTAGATAAAGCGCTGACTTTCGATTAATTTAAGATAGCAGTTGGATTTCTTTACTGTCATTGCCATTGAGATTCAACATTAAGCCGGAGCGTTCTCAGATTTGTTGTTGAAGTTAAATTTATTGATTAGATTGCGTATATCAAAATTCCACATTAAGCTCTTGTTTTCTGTGCATTTCGGAAACAGAAGTTGAAGTATTACCATTAAAGCGCTGACTTTCCGTTAATTTAATATAGCAGTTGGATTTCTTTATTGCCATTGAGATTCAACATTAAGCCCTTGCTTTATTAGATTAGTTGTTGAAGTGAAATTTATTGATTAGATTACGTATATAAAAATTCCACATTAAGCTCTTTTTTTCTGTGCTTTTCGGAAACAGAAGTTGAAGTATTACCATTAAAGCGCTGACTTTCCGTTAATTTAATATAGCAGTTGGATTTCTTTATTGCCATTGAGATTCAACATTAAGCCCATGCTTTATTAGATTAGTTGTTGAAGTGAAATTTATTGATTAGATTACGTATATAGAAATTCCACATTAAGCTCTTGTTTCCTGTACATTTCGGAAACAGACGCTGAAATATTACCATTAAAGCGCTGACTTTCCGTTAATTTAAGATAGCAGTTGGATTTCGATAGTGTCGCTGCCATCGAGCTTCAACTTTAAGCCCTTGCTTTATCAAATTTGTTGTTGAAGTTAAATTAATTGATTAGATTATGTATATAGAAATTCAACATTAAGTTCTTGTTTCGTGTGCATTTCGGAAACAGAAGTTGAAATATTACCATTAAAGCGCTGACTTTCCGTTAATTTAAGATAGCAGTTGGATTTCGATAGTGTTGCTGCCATCGAGCTTCAACTTTAAGCCCTTGCTTTATCAAATTTGTTGTTGAAGTTAAATTAATTGATTAGATTATGTATATAGAAATTCAACATTAAGTTCTTGTTTCGTGTGCATTTCGGAAACAGAAGTTGAAATATTACCATTAAAGCGCTGACTTTCCGTTAATTTAAGATAGCAGTTGGATTTCGATAGTGTTGCTGCCATCGAGCTTCAACTTTAAGCCCTTGCTTTATCAAATTTGTTGTTGAAGTTAAATTAATTGATTAGATTATGTATATAGAAATTCAACATTAAGTTCTTGTTTCGTGTGCATTTCGGAAACAGAAGTTGAAATATTACCATTAAAGCGCTGACTTTCCGTTAATTTAAGATAGCAGTTGGATTTCGATAGTGTTGCTGCCATCGAGCTTCAACTTTAAGCCCTTGCTTTATCAAATTTGTTGTTGAAGTTAAATTAATTGATTAGATTATGTATATAGAAATTCAACATTAAGTTCTTGTTTCGTGTGCATTTCGGAAACAGAAGTTGAAATATTACCATTAAA
>JABXWE010008253.1:0-15805 GCA_014611495.1 Limonius californicus | reverse complement strand
TTTGTGGTCCATACTTCTTGCCACCGAGGCTAAATGCAGAATTGTTCTTAGATTTTCTCGACAATAATTTGCGGGAAATAATGGAGGATGTTCCCCTTGATGTGCGATATGAAAGTTGGATGCAAATGGACGGTGCACCAGCGCATTTTGGACGGGTGGTGCGCGAATGGTTGGACGCCAATTATCCTGAGCGATGGATAGGTCGTTTGGGAAACAATCAAAACGCCCAAGAAAATATTGGAAGAGGTCCAGTGGCCTGGCCACCTAGGTCACCTGACCTCACACCGTTGGACTTTTATGTGTGGGGTTATTTAAAAGAGGCTGTATATGCTGCTACACCAGTGACAACGTGGGATCAGCTTCTTGGACGTATCCAACATGCTTGCAACGAAATGAAAGTAAATCACCATCAAGTATCTGCCGCTATCAATACCATAATTCGGAGGTGCTGGAAATGTATTGAAGTGAATGGCCTTCAGTTTGAGCAACTTCTTTAATAATTAATTTCCTGTTTCATTGTTTGATAATAATTGATTTGAGTTTTTATATCCTAAGTAGATTTTGAACAACAAAATACCTATGTATTTTTTGTTAATAATTATTCACCAAAAATGCTGACTGTTATGATTTCACAAAAAATTATTTAATTCGAAAATTAAGTGTTGTATCAAAAATTTCGAAGACATCTTTTATCTTCAAAATTGAATGTAGATTCCAATAATCATAGAATTATCTGCAGAAAGCAGTGGCGTAACATAGTTTTGGCAAAAAAATTGACTGCCCCCCCTTGCGACGACGCCTCTGGTGGCAGTTCAAAGACAAGATTTCGTAATACAATAGAGGCTTAAAAAGCTTGACCGCCCCTAAAATTTAAAATCGATAACTTTCATAGTTTCCGAATTATACAAAAAATCATTTGTTTTTCGCAAAACTTTAACCCTCTGTATCTTTGTTAGTAGTCACCTAAGGAAGTAAGGTCTTATGGAGTTTTCTACTTATTTAGAGCTCCTCTATTAGCCCCTAAAGTTTGAAAGGTAAACTTTGGACCACCCTGTATATATATATATATATATATATATATTGCTGTGTCATATTATGAAACTTGATTTAGATATTCTAATAGAAAAAAACTTATTTAGATAACTTACTGCTATTTTATGTTTTAAACCTGAAAAACAAAGTAAAGGTCATGTTCAATTAGTGTTTGTCATCTCCTTTTATTTTGTTCGGGTTTATTTGGTGTCTTGCTTGTTCGTAGTCGTAATAATTGTATGAAAGTATTAGAGGTATTTATTAAACTTGACTGTGAGTTTTCACCTGGAAAACAATAAGATACGAGATTTGTGTATTATCAACTGTCAACTAACATGTAATTTTTGAGGAAAATGGGTCTTTAAATTGTATGTGTCTTGTAAGTAATATTTGGATATATGTGTGAAGATCATTTTAATATGATTTTGATCTGGGGCGAAGTATCAAAGTAGCGTTAGTAGACTTCAGTTGTTTTTTTCGACATATTTTGTTTGTATCTGCGTTTGACATTTAAAACGCCAACAAATTTCAAGGTTAGGAATCATCTACAAATCGGACAAAAGTTTAATATCTGTTAATTATTTGGGAGATATTCGCATCATATTCGGGAACTATAACTGTAATAGCAACCGAATTTAATTTAAAATAAATTAAAACAAATAACTAACATCGACTTTCATTTTGAAGTTCAAGATCAGGAGTGCCGTCCTTATTTCATCTAGAGAATTTTACCAACACCAGAAGAAAATAAACAAGTGCTTCTATGTGAAAAGGTGGGTTCGTTTGAAAGTGTTTTGTTAAATTAAACCTTACTATTTATTTCATGTAACTTTGTCATTTAATTGTTAACCCGTTTTATAAGAAAAATGTAAATAATTCTATAACATTAAATTCATTTCTTTGTTGGATCCACAATTTATAAGTTCATGTTTACTACCTTGTATTCTTCGCGTTGTTCACTTAACCAGCGCAAGAATTTAAAGGTTATACAGCAGTTACCAAAATTTATATTATAAACCCTGAGATAAGAGTTTTTTTAAAGTTTATGTTTAAGTGTACCCTTTGTGTTCTTTAAACAACTTATGTAATAAGATTGTAATATTTTTTACATATGTAAGGGAGATCATCTTTATTACGGGTGAAAGTAATGTTGCTTTTTTTTTAAAGATAATATTTTTTGTTGGTTCATATGTAAGTCCCTCAATAAGACATATTAGTATATATATATAATTAATGAAATCCAACTTTATAAAAAGCTTGCCAAAGATATTATTAATTGCTAACTAGACGTTAATACCACGACGTTTACTAACAGCAATTTATAAACGCCGTCTAAACAACTTCCAATTCTCACTGCAGTTCTCTCTCCTTTCCTGCATCGGTTTTGTTGCTTGCTTTTACACTCGGTAAATGATTTACATACGTACAACCCTGTAATTAATTGTGTAAAAGTGAAGATCATATCAACGTATCATATATCAGTTCATTTTTGCCGATGACACCCAGTCATCTAGAACTGTTTTACAACTTAAAGATAACAAGATATTGCCCGAGGCGGAGCTGTTCTCGGAATAATCCGTTTTGCTTCACACCACAGACGCAGTGTTACAGTTTTAACTGATCCACGCACTTGCAAATTACTCCTTTCGCTTTAGGTGATTTGAATACCCGTACAGCGCGACTACATTAACCTGTAATTTGCAAAAATTGCCGAATTACAAGGCGCCAGTCGTGGAATTTACTAAATAAGAAAGTTCTTAGGTCTACAAAGTTACTGAGGGCGTATATGGAAAGCAGGTAGACATTTTAGGGCAGATAATTGGAAATATAGTAACGCTATCTGTTTTTAAGCGTCTAAGAAAAATAATTAGGAAGAAACTGTTTGAATATTACAGATTTACCGGGTTGAAGCTACTCTAAATGCATAAAAAAACAGATTGAAATCTTCGTTAGTGTCAAGGACTTGTACTGTATCACCTAAAGCAGGGGTAGGCAACGCGGCGCCCGCGGGCGCCATGGCGCCCCCGATCGATTTTTAATGCGCCCTCGCTGGACTAATGTAAATGTATGATAGCCAGAGCGATTTACTTACTCTTGTCAAACGGCGATATACAGCAAGTAGTCAGTTGAGTTTAGGATTGTGCATACATTAGCAGTTTGCTAACCTTGAGCGTATCTAATACACGCACGTATTTTTTGTTAGTGTGTGATCGTATTTCGAATAGACCACGCGGAGACCGTGCATTTAAAACTACCAAGTAATCCGAAATAATTCTTTTCTTTCAAAACCCTTCATGGATAAATGTAAAAGAAAAAGAACATATTATTTTAACGATGAATGGGAACATCTATATTGTTTCGTTGATTACAAAGGGAAGTGTATTTGTTTGTTGTGTAATAATAGTGTTGCGATTCCCAAGAAAAGTAATATTGAACGACATTTTAAGACCGTTCATACCAATTTTGATAGTGACTATCCAATGAACTCTGAAATTAGAAGAAAAAAAATTATTTCTTTAAAATCTTCAATAACTAACCAGCAAAGTTTTTTTACTAAACCACTGCAACAACATAAAGCAGCAACGATCGCGTCATATAAAATATCGCATTTGCTAGCTAAGAATAAAAAACCATTTACAGATGGAGAATTAGTGAAAGAAGCCATGTTAGAAGCTGCTGATTCACTTTTTGAAGAATTTAAAAATAAAAAGGAAATAGTTTCAGCTATAAACACGTTGCAATTATCAGCACGAACTGTTACTAGAAGAATTGAAGTAATTGCGGAGAATTTGGAGGCAGAATTAGCAAATGATATGGAAAATTGTATTTTCTTTTAGCTACAGATGGATGAATCGACAGACGTGACAAATATATCACAATTAGCAATTTGCGTGAAGATGGTATTTTCTGATTTTACAACAAAAGAAGAATTCCTTAAAGTTCTGCCATTAAAGGGAAGCACCAGAGGAGAAGATATCTTTTCTACTTTTAAAAAGTATATAACAGATGTAAAATTACCTGTACAAAAGTTATCGTCAATTACAACAGACGGGGCACCAGCGATGACTGGTAAGAAAAAAGGATTTATTGCCTTATGTAGACAGGATTCCTTATTCCCGAAATTTATTTCTTATCATTGCCTCATACATCAGAAAATGTTATGCGCAAAAACAATCGGTTTTCAACACGTATTTACGATAGTAACAAAAATTATTAATTCCATAAGATCGGGAGCTATGCAACACAGATTGTTTAAATTACTTTTAGAAGATGAGGACGTTCAGTTCACAGATCTTCTTTTACATACTGAAGTGAGGTGGCTGAGCAGAGGTAAAATACTTGAGCGGTTTATTATGCTTTTGCCACAAATAAAGGAATTTATTGCATCAAGAGGCGAATTTTACGAGCAATTAGAAAATAAGGATTGGCTAATCGACCTCGGATTTCTGACAGATATAACGGCAAAGTTGAATGAATTAAATTTAAAAATACAAGGGAAAAATCAGCATATCGCTGACATGATTAGTGCAGTAAATGCATTCAAATGCAAGTTAGTGTTGTTGAAATCCCATCTATTGAAAAAATCATTATCACATTTCCCAAATATAAAATATACTGTTGAGAGTTTAAATTTGAATAATGAAAATTTTACTGCTACATAATATTTAGAAATTATAGATAAGCTAATAGAAGAGTTTTCTTCTAGATTTGAAGATTTTGCAGCATTAGAACCCGTTCTAAGATTTTTCATAAATCCATTAAATGTTACTGAAGATGATGTCCTTGAAATAGTTTCAGTGTATTTCGAGCTTCATAATATCGAAGACCTAGAATTAGAAATAATAAACTTGCAAAGTGATATTATTTTAAAAGCGCATAGTAATGATAAAATGTTTTGGAACTTAGTCGATGAAAATAAGTATCCTATTTTAAGGAAATGTGCGCTAAAAATTTATTCATATTGTGCAACAACATACAATTGTGAGTCTTTGTTCTCAAATATGAAATATTTGAAATCAAAATACCGAACAAAGCTTAATGACTCACATTTAGATAATTGTTTAAGGACCGGGAACTCTAAATATATCCCCAATTATAACAAATTAGCTGAAAATATGGACACCCAAGTTTCACACTGAATTATATGTATCATTATGTATGACACCAACAAAATAAAGTTATAAAAAATCTGTTTTTTAATGCCTATTTATACCAGTTGATTATCTGTAAAATATGCGCCCTCGGTGATTTTCAAATTTAGTATTGCGCCCTTAAGGACAAACAGGTTGCCGACCCCTGACCTAAAGTATATATATTATACAAAGTAAAATATTTATTAAGTAATTTATAAACACTGTGGGTTTAATTAACACCATGAAACCAATGAGCGCCCAATATTACAGTAATTTTGAACTTCATATATGAACGATTACAGAAAACGATGATTTTCAACGGAATTTACTTCTTATATTTTGTCACATTTTTAATTACACTCGGTATAAACAAACATACATTTTAGATTCCCGTCCGGATTAACAACAACAAGACGTGTAGTGGTTTCAAATAACACCAACGCGGCCATTATCATGATTAGTTTGTTTAGAAAATCGTATTCGTTGGATTGATCCTGTTCGAGTGGAGTGTGCCAACATCCGCTTAGCATAAGTAAGTGCATTAAATATTGTGCTAACTGTAAATTCTGTTTGTTCCTCGGATTTAAAATTTGCATATGTGAATGTCCGAAATTGTGGCTCGGAAGATTTAGCGGAGCAAAATTCCTTTTAAAGAGGCGTGAATGTATTAAGTTCGAAATAAAGCACTTGTAGTCGCTAATTTTCTGCGTCCACGCTCAGTTTTTTGGAACGAGATAGTAATTAGGGTGAACGGTGGACCCTCAAAAAAGGCGACGAATATAACGAGCCGCGATTTTAACGGTGCCTCGCGTTTAACGTAAAGACGATTTTTATGACGATTTTATAGCGCTGCATATCCTTATGACCTGATTATTGTTTATATTTACAATTATTTCAGCGAAACATCTCCTAAAACAGCAGGACTTTAATTCTTTTGCTCCTTTTCAAGTTTGTACCGCCTCTCAGAGTCTTTTTGGAAATTACTGTCTTTTTTAGGGCAAGGGAAATATTTAATTTTAAATTAGCTGATTAGCCTGATTATTGCAAATATTTGTAGTTTTTTCAGTAAAGTTTCCTATTTTTTTCCTATTTTGTAAATTACGTACATTTTTCGGGTAAGGACAATGTTCTCTTTTAGATTATCTGTATAGCCGCTCTACCTATTAATGACTTGATTGTTGTATGAATATTTCGATGCTCACCATTGGTATCCCGGAAACTGTAAGAGATAGCAGTTTGGTTAATTGGAGAAAAGTTGCGCTTTTTTATGGGGATTGAGAATCTAAAAAGAAATCCTGGATATTGGAAATTGGTAACCAACATATCTTGTTTCGTTCAAAAATCTTGTTGCAAATAAAAAAATTGTTTGTTTGTTTGTTTGTTTTATTTAACGCCGGCCTGTGCAAATAATTTATAAAATCGCCAATGCTTTGAACAACAATTGAAACACTAAATAAAGTGACAGATTGTATTGCTAACTGTCATTTATACTCCGTAACTACTGTAAACATTTTATTTATTGTGTAAAGATACCGAGATACAATATTCAAAAATACCAGGTAATTATTTAAATTGGTCAAAGTGTAGATTCTCATCGCCATGAAAAAGAGCAACTTTTCTCTAATTTAACCGACCTCCTATCTCTTGCCGTTTTCGAGATGCCAATGGAAAAATTCACTACCCCGTATATAAGCAAAAAAACAGCCGGAATTAAACTTTCTTACTTTATTACCAAGTTTTAGAAACTCTTTTTTTTTTGGGAAATACTCCATTTTTCAGGAAAGCACAGTAATCAAATTTATATTAGCTACCCGATTAATGTCTGTATCTATAATTTTTCAGCGAAATATTTTCTGAATAGCGCGTTTTCCCACTCTTTTAAGGCGGCCGTGGGCTAGAGGTTAGCCCGTTGGACTTCTACGATGAAGGTCCTGGGTTCAATTTCCAATACCGGAACATCGGATTTTTAGCGGCCGTTCTCCCTCGCAAGGCAATGGCAAACCATCGAGGTATTCTGCCTAGTATATCTTCTCTGGAGTAGAAGCGTTTACACTTCCCGTGTAAGGGGGCCACGTTAAGCTATAGGTCCTCTAACACGGGCATAGGAGAGAAGATCCCTACGTCTCGTAAGAGATAAAGCAATCTAAGAGTGGTTATTTTTGGAAATTGAGAGTATTTCAATTTTATATTAGCTTTATCGCGCTACATGTAGTTACGGCCGAATTATTATACAGGATGCCTCAGTTGTAATCTTGCATACTTTGAGAAAATACTCTTCTGGTCATTCTGATTCTGAAAGATAAGACATATATGCCTGTCACCCGCTTCCTAAGAAAGATACAGAGTGTCAAAGTTTAGAAAAACAATTTATGTTTTCATTATATCTTCTAAGAAAATGGAGCAAATAAAAAAACTTATGCGTACCTTCCTTGTATAGGGTTATTTTCTGAAGGTATGTTTCTCCAAATGCGTCAAAACAGTAGTATGCAATGGGGTTACAACAAATTTATTGCAAGAAAAAAAAGTACACAGCTGGGTTTGTTCAATTGGCTTTTTTTTTAAATTCCTGGAAAAAGACGCGCTTTAACAGATCTTTTTTGAAAAGCATGCAAACCTGCTATGGAACAAAAATTATTTTGAGTTGGCCACTAAAATACTAAAATAATTGTTTGAATGTCATTTGTACCTGTCAATCAGTTCGGGTACTTTAGTTGTCAAAGGTGTGATATTATTAAAAGGAACAATGCCAAGATATTTTTCCAATACTGCGGACATTCACTTTGTTTATCGTTTCTGCAATGGAAGTTCTCATGCAGCAACTCAGGAATATCGACATCGTTTTCCGGAAAGAAGAGTACTTAATGCGCAAATTTTTGTTGATACGCATCGTCGAATCTGTGAATTTGGATTGAGGAAAGCTGGTTAGCAAAATCGAGTCAAAAATCAGGGATGATAACAGAATTCTCCAGACCTTTAATGCCGGCAGACACTTGAGTATCAGACGGGCAGCTAGAAATCTTAACATGCCGCAATCAAGAGTTTTTCGAACTGAAGGAAGACCACCGAAAAGCCTTTCATCTACAACCTGTGCAAGATTTACTGCCAGGGGACGCAGGAAAACGCTTAAATTTCTGTATCTGGATCTTGAATTCGCATCGCAGATCCTCTACAGTTCTTGCACCAAATTCTATGGACCGACGAGTCAAATTTTACGAGAGCTGTTATTTGATTTCGCCGCTTCATTTGAATTAAAGTTTTATTTTAATTGCCGCTCTGTAGCCGATTACTATATTGTTATTTCCCAAATACAGTTTTATTGAACCTTTTTTTTTTGTTATCATGCAGAATTGCTGATTAATGTTTTGTCTGCGCGCTTAGCCCTGGACGTTCTCTGGGAATTTACGTGTTAAATTGTTCTGGAATTATTGCACCATATTTCGCAGTGTGGTGTAATAACTTCGGCCGATGCATATTGGCATTGCGTTTTCTCTTCAGTCGATTTCCACCTTCGCTCGGCCCGGTCACACGATACCATCTCGGGGACCGTTGATAAATTAAGAGAAGTTAGCAGACGGTAGGCCTTGGGAGTGAACTGACGTGCTTTCTTTTTGAGATACCGGGTTGTGTAGCAGCTCTTCTGCTAATTGAGTTATCGTTTCGTTTTTTGCCTTAGGCAAAGAATTTTCGACTTGTGTCGGATCAAAAATATTAGCAGAGTGTCAGCGTTTTGCAAAGACAATTCAGTGAAATGGTTCTCTCGATTTGTGTCGGATAAAAGCTATCAAACCCGTGGAAGTCCTGTTTTTCGCGCCGTTTCAAGTGATCCTCCCGTACAGCGGCGGACATCTTGGCATCTGAAGTTCTCGTCTCTTCTTCTCTCTCGACGTCGAAAAAGTCCTGGCCCGTAGCGTTATCTCCATTCGATCCAGTCTTCAGGGGCGTGCCCGCTTCCCGAAGATCTTAGGAACACCCCAGTTGTGCCCCTCTTTGATCTCTACTGAACAACACTAAGGTAGGAGAAATTCTAATTGTGTGGTGAAAACTTTTTCCGAGTTTAATTTTCCAAGTTTCAAGTGCTGAACCCTTTTCTTAAATGCGACCGTCAGTCGCCAGTTGTCCTTTCTTCGTTTGGTTAACTGTAAAGTGTATTCATAAATAGAATTATATTTGTCTCAAATTTACCATATCTTTTATTTTTGTGTATTTTTTATCTTTGTTCGCATGAATTTTCATGCTTTATATATAGAAGGAGGCACAATAAAGGCGAGGCCGATTCCCGTAAGCTGCTGGCTTCTCGGCCTTGGACGAGAACCTGCAATCAGCTGTGATCTGGGAGGTGGTGCCCGCTAATTTTGACCTACCCTGTACACAACTAGGAAGATTTCCCTCCCGTAAGCGGTTTCAGTGAACCACCCCTATTCCTCTGAGCTAAGCCGAAGGCTTTTTCCATCTATCCTGTTTCGGGTCGACGAAAAAGCTCGTTTGGCCCGTAACAGAGCTGGGATAGTTAGTTATGTACCACAATTTACCTATCTTAGCGCATGAAAATCAAGAAATCAGGCTTACTTCATTTCAAAACGAATTTAGAATGCATGTCTGGATGGGAGTAATAAGTAATCATCTTTCCAGACCACATGTTTTGCCACCACGTCTGAATGCCACACTCGGTCTTGAGTCTCTTGAAAACGACATAGAAGATTTAATGGAAGATGTGCCCCTTAATTTGTTGCAAAGACGCTGGATTCAAACGGATCCACATTTTGGAAATCAGGTTAGAGAGTGGTTAAACGAAAACTACCCTGGCCGCCAGGTCTAAACCTGTTAGATTTCTTCGTTTGGGGCTATGTTAAGAAAAAGTTTACAGCACAGCCGTTGCAACCGGCAACGAATTGATTCTAAGCATAGAATATACTTGCAATGAGCTCAGCCAAAACCAAGACATGTTGGCAAATGCCACAAATTCATTAGTTCGACATTGCCAAAAATGTGTTGAGAATGGTGGATTGCACTTTGAGCATTTCTTAGTTTACAATAATTATTTTTATAAAACGAGTTATTTTGTTTGCTTTGTTAATATCTCTGAAACTAGGGCCTTAATCTAAGATCTGTATATAGAACGTAATGTAAATAGAATGGCAATTTTGAAAAAAGTGAAAACATATTGAAGAAACCCAGTGGCGTACTTTTTTCTTGAAATAAATCCGTTGTAACCCCATTGCACGCTACTGGTGTGAAGCATTTGGAGGAGCATAAATTCAGAAAATAGCCCTATACAAGGAAGGTACAAGGAGTACAAGGAGTACAACAATTTGTCTGATTTGTTGCATTTTCCTAGAAGATGCAATGAAAAAATTAATTGTTTTTCTAAACTTTGTGTGACAGGCTTATATGTCATAGTTTTCCGAAGCAGAATGTCCAGGGGAATATTTTCCCAAAGTATTCAAGATTAAAACTGAAACACCCTGTATGAGTATATAATCCTATAAGTAAAATATTTTCTAAACCAACTTCCATCTAATCATGTCCTTCTCCTTCTCTTTAAAGTTTTACAGACTTTCAGAATGTTTCTTTTCTGAAAATACCATTTCTCAGGCAAATTTTCTTATTTCAATTAGCTTTATAGCGCTTCACCTACTAATGGCCTGATTCCTGTATGTACTTGCAGGACTTTTATTGAATTATTTGCTAAAACAGCAGGAATTACATTTTGTGATACTTTTTTTAAAGTCAAGGGCATTGTAAGTAACGAACAATATTGTATTTACAACTATCTTCATAGTGTTTGGTTACTAAATGTATCTGTGATTTTTGCCGAAAAATAACACCTAAAACATCTTCTTTATAGATTTACCTTCCCTTTTCGGAATCTTGTCGTTTTCGCTATTAGGGATATCTTTTAATTGAAAATATTATTCAATTATCAGTTAGGTTTATTGCATTGCCTCTGCTTATTGTCTGCAAATTGTTCGTAATTGGTAAATTTGTTCTCAAATACGCACATAAAAATTTTTTCTGTTCCAAACATTTTTGTTAAATCTTTCGTCTTGGAAATTAAAGGATTTTTGCAAGCATTGATATCATTCAATTAGTTTTCTAACGCTACCATACATTTACGCCCTAAACATTGTATGTACCTGCAATTTTTTCAGTGACATATTTTGTAATAGGATTTGTAATTCTATTTTTTTTGTAATTTAACATATTTTAGACACACACGATATTCAATTTTCACTTAACTTTATAGTGTATCTGTTTTGTCTTGTCTGAATTAGACAATTTACAATTCTTTCTGCGTAATCCTTCCTGAAATAGAGGGACTGCAATTCTTTTTCTCCTTTTTAAATTTTTGCCTACTGTTAAAAATTTTTCTTTTAGGAAATTCGAGCCAATCTTTCGGCAAGGACAATATTCATTTTTCAGTAACCTATCTAGTGTTGCATCTATATATGCAATTGTAATAGGTAATTGTTTTCTGAGAACTATACCTACTACAAAAGCGTATGACTTCAATTTTATTTGTGCTATTGACATTATTATCGATTGTTTTCGGCTGTTTGTTTTTTTAAACGAAGACCTGATAGCAGGCAAGTACAATCTTCCATTTTAAATTAACTTTATAAAATTGCATTTACTTATGGATTGATGTATGTATCTGATCTGTATATTCAACGCAACATTTCCTAAAATAACACCTATATTTTTTTCTCCGATTCAATGTTTTACAGACTTTTAGGAGCTTTTCTCTTGGGAAATTAATGAAACATTCGATATTCAATTTTCAATTAACTTTATAGCTCTGCTTACGACCTGATTATTATATGTAACTGCATTTCTCTCAGCGAATTATTTTCTCGTTTGATTAAACTTTATTTCTTCCAATTTTAAAACTTTTAACGACTCTTAAAAACACTCCTTTCTGCAAATTAAAGCATTTTTTCAGGAAAGTATTCAGTTTCCACTTAGCTTTACAGCGTTTTAATTACTTATAGCCCGATTATAGTATGTATCTGTAGAACTCTTTCCCTTTTCCAATGCTTTTTGCATTTTTTAACAGTTTTTCTCTTTGCTAGTTAGGAGCAAGAAACAAGGACAATATTCAATTTTCGGTTAGCTTTAGCTACTTATAACTTGGTTAATGCACGTGTTTGCAATTCTTCCATAGAAAAATTCCTCAAAATAATCTAAATTTCTGTCTACTTATATAAACTTTTCTTTTTGAAAACTAGACGCATTTTTCTGGTAACGAAAATATTTAGTTTTAAGCTGACTTTTAATATTTTTTTCTTCTTAAGCTTAGTTTTAAGGCAAAGGCAGTACAGCAAACTTCGATTATCCGTACGCGGATTATCCGTATGCGGATTATCCGCTTTGCTTTTTTTTGCGCTGCAATATTTGTGTCTATACACTATTCACGATTGATTTGCCATCCAGCAGGCTGTGTTTTTTTTTCTTAAGTTGCCTTTCTTATATATTATTTGATTGATTTCTAGCAATGTCAAAATGAAATTGCCCTGTTGCCAACTCTAGAGTCCCCTACTTTTCTAACAGCAATAGGCGGACGTTAAATAAACAAACAAGCTCCACTGGCAACATTGCCTGCTTTAAAAAAACATAACCTCCATCAAGAAAAACTAACATAACCCAACTTAATTAATTGACAAATTTCAATGATACCACACATTCCCCCAGATTTCCACAGCCTGTTGGATGGCAAATCAATTGTGAATAGATTATAGTAATAAACGTACGTTAGGCCTACTACATAATGCTTTCGTTGTACAGCATCAATATTTTGTAATTTTATATAAAAGAAAAAGGAAACATTTTTCAGTGATAAGCAAAAATAGTATTATCCGTGTTTTTCAGTTATCCATGCACATTTATCCGTTGATTAGCAGGGATAATCTAGAGTTTGTTGTATTCAGTTTCCAACTAGATTTATAGAGCTGCATTTCCTTATGACCCGGTAGTGGTTTATACCAGTCAAATACTTTCTGAAGCGGCTCGACTTTTACTGCCGTTTCCTCTTTGTCAGCTCTTACAAGCTTTAGAGATTTTCTTCTTGGAAGGCAAGGTCAAATTGCAGGTTGAAACAATGTTTGACTTTCAATTAAATTTTGGTTGAATATACTCTTCCATCAAACTCGTATCATTTTAATTAAATTAACTTCATAGTTGTGTTGTAAAACGTGACATGTATCCAAGAACACACACATTAGATCCTCTAATAGCTCTTTTATTATAGTAATTACGGAGCTCACGTGTTTGTGTCTGTGCATACGCGTGTACGTCTCGAAGCTTTCCAAAACAACGCTTAACGTCTAAATGGGTTAAACGAGGGGCGGCCTGTTACGAAATGACGGCGTTCAACTAATGACAATTTCAAATAAAAAGCACGTCTCGTGACCAATAAAATAGTAATTTAAGGAATTAAGCGGATAATTGTGTGTACTGAGCTTATATGGATCGTGAGATTGGCATTAGTTAAGAAGTAAGCTTAGAATTTGTAGGCAATTACGTTGGACTGAAGCCGAAGGTATAGGTAATTGCAAAGAAAAGTTAAAAGCTTCATAAACTGCTTTATGGGTGATTTTTACAGGGAAACATGACGAGACGCAACTTATTTCACGTCCATTACAATCCACGACGATGGCGCAGTATTTCTTGTTGCGAACATAAGGTTTAACAGGGAAAAAATCGTATTTATTACTTAATTGTTTGTGTCGACACGTGTGTAGTCTCAACATCGTAGCTTATAATTAGAAACCACCTGCACGGACCAAGAGCTTGGTGTAAAATTGAGTGAGTAATATATCAGATTCCATATTACAGAAGATGTGTAAAATTGTGTAGATCGATTGTCATTGTCATAGTAAGTTACCCACATAAAAAATCGGAATTATTAGTTCCTGGTCAGTAATAATCTAGAGTGTGGATTTCAAAGATCAAATTCCAAAATCTGTTTTTTACAGCGATAGTAATAGTACCAAAGTAAAAAGTAAAGTTTGAGAAGTTTATGGTAATGCTTCCGTTCACAGAAAGCACATGCTTAGACCTTAAAACTGAATAAGCACATTCGAAGTATTTATATATTTTTTAATATACATATTATAGTATTAAAAATAATTAGTGAACTAGGTAAAAAACTTTGTATAAAATTGCAAATGGAAATATACCAAGTATAAGTTGTTTCAAGGATTTATTTATTATCCATTCGCTATTCAATTTGCACTAATGTCAGAGACAATAATCGTGTTCGTGTATTATAATCAAGAGACACAACATTAAGGACAGTAGAAATAACTGTCATAATAGGTTGGTGTTAACGTAGTTTGTAATTTTTAAAAGCTACAGTGCTTTGGATTTTTAATAAGGTATTGTAGTACGGTAAATGTATTCAGATTTCAAATATTTTACATATACGGAAATACTGTAAAAGGAACACCTAAATTAAAGAGTTTTTCGTATTTTTAGATTTTATCGAAATCCAATAAATGTCACCCAACTTTATGTTAACCATTCCAAGTAAATCACGCAATTTCTACAAATTCCAAAGATAGCTTGACCGAATTTCCATAATCAAAGTCTCACATATAATATCACATTCTTTTAGCACCTCGTTAAAATAGTTAGAGCATGAAAATGAGGAAAAATCAAAGTGGCTATAATTTTCTAGATACTCCTATCAATATACCGTTAAATGTGTAACATAAATTGCTATTACTAAATATATAATCATCAAGATTTTATTTCAGATTAAACGTATCGATTTTCTACAAAACTAATACAGAATTGAAAACGAGGTTAAACGCCAGTTTCGTATATGCACATTTTAGAAATTTCAAGAAAGACTATTATAATGATCGTTAAAATACTGTTAACGCAGTATTTTATAAAGTGTTAATTATCAACATAAACTTATCTGTGTTAATGAGAATTAAGAACAAATTGTTGAGAGCTATAATCATAATTTACTGAAATTGCAGGTATTACATTGTTGCTCAATGCTACCTTGTAAATAAATTGATAAAACGGGGCTATTTGCAATACAAGTAATTTACTTTAAGTGGTAAGTTTTAATAAATTTGATATTATATAAATTAGCCAACATAACACGTGCTACAAAATTGAAAAATACAGATTCCTTACTTATATAAAATAATCTTGTAGAATCGTATGAAGATAATAATGTAATACAAATTAAAAACTTGATAATTATCTAAATTGGCACACTTATTTGTTAAAAATTAACATCATCGATCACTATGCCACTTTGTTGAATATAATACAAAATAACGAAAAGCAATACACTATTATTTTACAATAAATTACAAACAGATTTTTCCTGGATTTATCTATATGAGCTAAACGATGTTGATTAAATTTAAAAAATTTAATTAAATTAAAACAATTAAATAGTAAAACAGCTATACAAAAATAAGTGGACGCGACTGCCTCCCTGGACTTTCCCATACTGGAAACTGTTCATATCATCTTTATTCAACAGTAGAGTTATTTTCCTCAAAACGGTTGTTCAAGTGCTATCCTAAAACCTTGCCTCGTAACGAACAGACTTACAAGGTTTGTAAGAAGTCCCGCCAAATATCTGCGGTGCCTCTTAATTTCCTTTTAATATGCAA
>JABXWE010008248.1:0-16684 GCA_014611495.1 Limonius californicus | reverse complement strand
TTATCAGCGAATTTGGCCTTACATTTAAATTTAGTTTCATTAGGGCAATTCCTAATATCATCAGTATAGAAGCCATCGTTCCCTTTCATTTCGGCGTTCGACAAAGTGAAGTATTTCTCGTCGTCCATAACGATCACTTTGCTTCCATTAAAATATCGACGTCGTAATGCTCGACAACATCTAGGAATTCTTCGCAGCTGTAGATTTGAATATTTTGGGCATTTCTTTGTTTTTCGGAACTGCAATCCATTGTTCTTCAATTCTCTACTAATGGTCATATGCGAAACTCGAAATTGACGCGATAACTTTCGTGTTGAAGTCCCAACCCTGTCTTTAGCTCTTTCTACCAATCTCCTAACGGAAGCATGAGGTAAAACTCGTGGACGTAAAGTTTTTGGTAAATTTATACAGGGAATACCTTGTTCGCACTCGCGAATTGTTTGATAAATAGTCGAAATCGAAACATTCTGGTCTCTGAACATATTCACAATATCACGTTTAGGCATCCGTCCAACCAACGCATATATATTCTTACGAATATCTAACTTGTAAGACATGTTACCAGAAGTTATTTAGAGAAGGTGATACGCTACACTAAATGTCAATCAATACACCTTGTTTTGTTCGACAGACGACTACATATAAAACTGTTTTCGGTTCATGTGCATGCGTGTTGATATTTTTCCGAAAACTTTTGTTACATACGTTACATGACTAATAACAACGGTGCCATTATGGAATTACATTTAGAATTAAATTACAAAGCACCATGCGTTGAAGTAGAAAAAACAATGATTTGTTAGGCTCTTTCACAATGGTCAGCCAACAATTTGTCTAGTTGTGATGACTGGATGATGTGATTTAGTTTACGAAATACTTGTCCCATAAGAACTAGACACAATAATAAGAATCAGTATCGTACGGGAGCGACAATATCGAATGAATGGAGAATCAAAACTAATAAAATTATTTAAAGGGGCGAGAAATGAAAACCAGAAATCTATAAAGAAACAGTTTGTTAAAATACAGCTTTTAAATTAACACTTCGAACAATAATCAATAAAATTACAGTAATGTTGAGTATAGTAAAAGAACAGTAGCGATATGTGAAAATGTAACAGGGTAATTCTATCCGTAGCAAACGATACGAGAAACCACACGGTACACTGCGCTTAATTATTGACCCCTATATGTATTAATTCCGACTTTATCGTCGAGTTCTATTGCGAGAAAACAGTACAACGTTAAATCACAGGAACAACTTGGTACCATTCTAATTTCTACTGAGTCCCTTGGAAAGCCCACAGGAGCTGGTATTAAATGAAAACAGTACATGCAACCGTTGAGACTATTTCTTGGAAAAATGCTTCCAAAACGCGTCGAGGCTAATTCGTTGAATACATATAAACATATTTATTAATTCGAAGAAGCTGCGTAACATAACATGGAATGTAGCCCAGAGCTGGGTACGAATACTAAAAATAGTATCCGAAATACTTTTTCGAATACTTTGTTTAAAAAGTATTCGAAATACTTACAGCATCTGAATACTTCGTATTAATAGGATTCAAGTTACTGAGTACTCAGTATCTTCAAAGTTACGAATACCTCGAATACTTGAATTTGAAATGGCATTTGCGTGAAGATTAAACTTATGGTTTGGTTGGGTAGTAACTTTAACTACAAAATAAAACTTTAATTTTGATTCAGACGGTAACAAACAAAGTAATATTATCTATACTTATTTCCAGTGGAATATCAAAAATCAGTTTCAAACTTGCGGGAAAGTATTCGACAAATAATAAAGTGTTCGCGGATACTACCTGCAAGTAGTTCAAGTATTCGCGAATATCCGAAGTATTCGCGAATACCGTTTATGACGGTTGAATAGCGAATACCGAGAATAATAAGATCGATTCGAATACCAATTACTTTTTATGCCCAGTATTCGAGATACCAAATACTTTTCGTATAAAAGTATTTTAAGTAGTATTCAAACTACTAAGTATTCGAATACTTACCCAGCTCTGCGGATTAGGAAACTCCATTGCAACATCTTTGAGGCCGAAAGCACTTATTTCCTTTTCGGAAACTTCGGAGTGTAAGGCATCAGCAAAATCTTCTGTCTCAAAAAATACCCTATCCATATTCAGAATGTCTTGTTCAGTAAAGTCATTCTTGTGTGGGAGTGGGAGTGTCTCACTCCCACACGAGACACTCCAGACGTCGGCGTCAGTGTCGTTTTGACAAATTTTCTGAAGATGCAGTTGCGTCGAGTTTTGCAAGAAGTTTGCTTTGTTTGAATACTTTCATAATCTGATAAAGACATTCCTTTTCTCTGGAACGTCTGTAGTTTTCAAGGCGGGCGATTGTCTTATTGCCAATGATCTCCACAATTTTTTCGTATGTCAGTACTGATAATGGAATCTCAACACTTTCTGCAATAATCACTGTCTCATTAGCGCTGACTATGCCCTTCCCCAGACACTTATTATAATTAATGGCGTCGGCAGTTCATGGAATAATCCTGTTGCGCGGAATCCATTTTGACGACCTCAAGTTTCAGGTGACGCAAGACGTTCTTCAAAATAGGAGCGAAGTCCTTTTTTGGTCACCTCGGCCACAGGATTTTCTCTTTTCCATTCCTAAATTTCTTGTTTCCAATAAGATTTCAGAGATTTGAAGCAGGAGACATCTGCAGGCTGAAGGATGCGTGTCGAGTTTGGGTACACAGGTATCACTATTATTTGAAGATTGGTACAAAGTTTGCTGATTTTGTATGTTAAATGGATTTTGTGGTCGTCGACAAATAGTATCACAGAAAGTGTCACATTCTGCTTCACTAAGTATTTCCGGACGACATTGCCAATGTAGTCGTAAAAGAGCTCGGCCTGTTATGTTCATTTAAAATTTGCCGCTTTATATGAATTAATTCCGTAATTTGATTGCCGCTCCATAGGAATTATAACGTTATTTTAATTGCAGTTTTATTTTGAACACAGTTTTGGTTATGTTGCATCTTTCTAAGATTGAGTTGTGTTGACTGCAGGTTTGTTAGTATTTTCCTCTCAGAAATTAATTAATGACCAAATGAGTCCCAGAATTGCTCAAGGTTTTTCTTTGTAAGGTATTTTTCGCCGTTCAGACGGGATTTCCAGGAATGTCTTTGTTAAACAGTGCTAGCATTTAGGAATTGTTGTTAGGCTTCTCTCGAAGGTCACACATGTTAATTTTCCTTCTAGAACGCAAATTAGGGTTAGGTGGTGTTTTTTGGGAACGCGGGGAAAAGAAGTCAGTAGGCAACAAGTTTGGGTCTGAGACGAACGTTCATGTAGAGCGGGTTTTTTTCGCGGCGCCTGTTAAATTAAGTATCGTACCGAATATTGCAATTAGTATCATTTCGACAAAGTCAAGTCGGATCTATATCAGTTTTAACAGTGTAGCCTGGTTACAGAACAGTCAAGTGTGATTGTTTTTTTTTCTTCGATTCATTCGGATAAAAGCGTTTGAACCCGTAAAAAGGTGATTGTTGGGTCTGTTGGTGTTACAAGCGTTTGAAATTCCTCTTGCCCTCAACGTCGACTGTCCCCGTTGAAAATAATCAGCTTTCCCAGGAGTGTACCTACCAACGTTTCGTCCCCCTGGTTTCCTGAGGCCTTCTACCTTTTTTTTCTCGGACCGGAAAAAAATACCCCCTTTCTCGACTGGACCTGCATCTGGAAATTAACCCCCCCTCCGGAATTGTGCCTGCCTCCTCCGGAATTCAAGGTAAAGAAGCTAGTTTTCTGTGTTGCGAAATTAAGAACCTTTCTTATCGCGCCAGCTTGCAAAATTTAAGTGTTTGAACCTCTTTTTGTGATAAATAAGAAGCGGCCTTCAGCCGCCGATAGTCATTTTCTTTTTCTGTGCTGCTGTAAAATTAATAACTATAAATATTGTGTGATTCCTGTAAACTCGACGCCACTGACCACGCAGAGTTATTCTTATTGAAAGATTTTAAATACCGTTGGCCATGGGCGGCGAGTTTCCCCTTAACCGAACGTTCAAAGTACTCAGGTGTAATTTAGAATTATAAAATCACTTTTACCTGTCATTTTCGTTGTACTGTCGTTTCCACTAATTTGATTATATGCGTTTTGAAATATTATATCTTTTATTATTGCATTTGGTATTTGTGTGCATGAATTTTGCAAGCTTAAATATATAGGAGGAGGCACAATAAAGGTAAGTTCCATTCCCGTAAGCTGTTCGCTTCTTGGCCTTCCACGAGGACCTACAATCAGCTGGATTTGGAAGGTGGCGCCCACAAATTTTGACTCGCCCAGTACACAACTAAAGATTTTCTCCCATAAGCGATTTTCTGTGCCTCTGTGCCTCGATCTACTTCGTAAACGTTGTTCTGTTCTTTGCTGGCGATTACCTTGTCAGATTTAGGACATAACTTCATGACTTGTCACCATTGAAAACTCTGCTTAGATCATCCAGTATGTCAAGAAAATATTTCTCCCTCATGTAATCTTCGATTTTTGAACACCATTCACGAATATTATCTTCCGGCAGGTTGCTACTTGATTTCGTAACAGTTTATGAAGTTCTTTTAGTCGATCTCGGACGTCTTGTCATGAAGCCGTCGTACCAACTTCGACTAGGGGTGCCACCTGCGAATGGGGTTTCTCGAGGACTATTCTTCAAAAAGTTTTGAACTGCAGAGATGATATCGCTTTTCCTTTGTTGAAACCCATTTTGGGAACTCTCGACAATCCAGTTTGCCAAAATAATTTCTTCCTGATGTTACAACCGTGTTAGGATCGGGCAGTACTTTTTTGAATTTTGATCTTAGTCGAAACTGAAATGTGGCCCTTGGTATGACGTACTTTTTGGAAGTGCCGAAGATTGATGCGCCGCTTTTTATTTCCTCTAGTGCGAATTTTATTTGTTCTTCGGTGTACCTCTTCACATAGCTTTGACCAACTTTCACTTGTGGCATCTAGAAGAAAAAATACTGGAACATTAGTTACTTTCATACAAGAGATAACACGAAACAAACAAGAAACACCAAAAATGGAAATTCGAAAATAATGTCAGTGAATGAATAACAATGTCATAATTTTCCAGCCAAATTATATACTTCCAACACGCACACGAGGTCTCTGTTCAGATACAAATTTTTTTAAAATTTGTTTGAGCAGTATCCGTTGACTTAGGTGAAAATAAAGGTAGAAATATAAAAGTTTCAATGATTGGTTTTCTACAAAAACAGGAATGCACCATTGATTGGCACCCATGCCAATTTGCAAAAATGTGTTACAGATCAATTTTAAAAAATCAGCTAGACAAGTCAGCAATGGTTTGAAGAGGGATATCTTTTACCATGTAAGTCATCTATCCTGCTTCATCCCGCTAACCCCCACCATCACCAACCCCAAAATTTTAAATTACAAGGGATGTCGAGTGATAGTTTATTTGGAAGGTTTATCTGCTCTTTGTATAATTTGAAAATATTTTGCAATTCTGCCTATTCATTTTTCATAAATGGCAAGCAAACAAGAGGGCAGGGTTTTTGACCATAAAGTAAACAAATAACAGGTAGCATTCAAAATTGCATTTAAAATTAATTACTTATTCAAATCTGTAAATTAACAAATTTCTAATATTTGCTTGTCTTGCTTTAGAAAAAATATTGTTTGTATTCCATAATAAGATAGTTGATAGCTACGCACAAGGTTTGGCAATTTAATTCTCGGACTGGCAGAAGTAATTTCAAGTAACACGAAAAATAGTTAGTATTTATTCAAAATATTGATCTTCATTTATTTTAATAAAAAATTTTGAAAACAATCTGAAAAGGCGTGCGAAGAAACTGCTTTCAAATCGGCGGTTACATTTTTCTTAACAACGCAATCTTGCTTTTAATATCAGAACGTAACGAAACCCTATATAATAAAATGCAGTATACCGGCTGCAAAATGAAGTAATTTTCTTATGGTAGCGACAAAAACACAATCATATATTGATGCAAAAATAAGTAATAAGCCGATGGAAAAAACTTAACCACACGGGAACTACTGGCAATGAAATATCGAATGTACCAGAACACTTACGAGATATAGACACTATTAATAATTACCTCATCAACTCAGTTTCTAAAATTAATCGAAATAATTTTGAAATTATAGATAATTATTTAAATTGTAGGTTCACTGGAGCTTTATTTAAATTTCTAACTGTAATGGAGGCTGATATTTTAAAGGCACTAAATTTGCTAAAGACTAGTTCCGCGAGTACTGGTGGTTTTTACTGTATATTATTAAATTGCACTTGCTATATTTATTACCAATGTTTCCCCTTTACATTTTCGTATACTAAATTGAGTATTTCCTTTAGACTGCAAAATCGCTTGTACGAGTATTATACCATTAAAGAAAGTACAGAATCCGACTAAACTTAAGGTTCTTCGGCCAATTTCGATCCTACCAGTGTTGTCTAAAATTCTAGGACAAATCAGGATTACTCAACTTAAAGCCACCTATATACTCGTGAACTATTAACACTAATCAAGATTTCGAGTGTGTAGAAAAGTGTGAGTATGAGTATAAAACGCTCAATCATAATAATATATTTTTAATATACGAGGCTTGTTCAACTAAAACCCACTTTGATCAACATAGCCTTGAAAACAAAAGCAATAATTCAAATGACGTTTGTTAATGTTAGTAGTGTTTGTAAGCAACACAGTAATAAGTTTCTGGTGTTTGAATTAGATTCTGACTTTTAAAACTTCGATTTTGAAATGGCGTTTGTTGTTGAAAATCCGTCCAAATTTGATCAGAGTATGGTTCTACCATTTTTATGCGCTGAGGGTGTGCAGCCATTGCAGATTCATACGCGAATGCAAGCAGTGCATGGAAATGCATGTATTGCGTACCCAACTGTGAAGGAATGGTACCGAAAATTTAAGAATGAAAAAGAGGGTTCTATGGATGAGCCGCTATCAGGTGCACGGTGTACTGCAATAACAGAAAACAATACGGCACGCGTAGAAGGCCTTATTTGAGGAAATCTTCGAATTTCAATTAGAGAAATTTCAGAAATTGTTGGTGCGAGTGTAGGATCTGTCCGTAGTATTGTTCGTAATCTGGGTTACAGCAAAGTTTGTCCGCAATGGATTCCTCGTCTCTTGTCTAATGAACAAAAACGCTTGCAAATGAGCTTATCTCCGCAACACTTCACAGACTGTAGGCAAAATGGTGATGACTTTCTACTGTCAATAGTTGCTGGTGACGAAACTTGGTGCCATTACTACGACCTATCCAGTAAGTTATCGTCGATGCAGTGGAAACATTCAACCGAAGAAGTTTAAAATACAACCTTCTGCAGGCAAGGTGATGTTAACATTTTTTTTCCATGAAGGACCCTTGTTGATAGAGTTTAAAGAAGTTGGAGTAAATGTCAATGCTAATCTGTACAATAAAACTTTGAACAACTGCATTTAGTAATAAGACGGAAACATCCAGGAAAACTCATGCGTGGGGTCCTTTTGCAGCAAGACAATGCTAGGCCTCATGTTGCTAATGTGGTAAAAGAAAATCTGCAAGTTATCCGAGTCCAATGATTTATTTCTTCACTACGATATAAATCTTTCAAATTATTATTACATTGCAGGTCTGTAATTTCAAGTTGAAATTCACTCGGTATGCTTCCAACGTCTACGGAAAATGGTTGATGAAAAATCGACAACTGATTTTCTATTTTGCAGAAATCAGAAAAGTTTCTAGAAAATTCGTCACTTAATCTAGTAATGATGTCTACATATCCAAAAACTTTACTCATGGAAATATTTAATGTTTTAGCTGTCGGAAAATGATCTAATATTTTTCCGATAATAGTTGTTTAAATAAATTGAGTTTTAAATGAAATGTCTTTACGTTTATTAGTAAATTATATGCATATTTATTTTTCCCTGCAACACATCGTTAAGGATATTTAAATGAGTGATTATGTCCAGTGCAAAGGCAAAATCACAAATCACAATATGTTTCATTTCTAAAAATAGAATTATATCTCTTTTCAATTCCCATATCTGACGAAGAACTTTTTCCAAACTTAACCAACGAATTTGGCTGTGGTAAAAAACATCTGAATATTCGGAATCGAGATCATGAAGAAAACTAATAAATTGTCTATGATTCAGACACCTTGATCGAATAAAATTAACTAATTTAAAACTACAAGATATGACGTGTTCAACCTGTAGCAAGTTCTTGCACAACGCTTGTTGATGTAAAATACAATGAATTATAATTAGTTCCTTATCATTGCATTACTCACTAATCTTTTCCTTTTATTTTCTTTAGAAATCCCGAATGTTTACCGGTTAAACTTAGTGCGCCACCATTAGTCACACTCACAAGTTTCCACGGTAATTTATATTTGATTAGGCAATTATTTATTTGTTCAAATATAGCAGACGCTCGATACCGTAAACACCGGATAATGGAAACATCAAGCTAATGTAAACATAAAATTCTTACTATAGGATCAAATGGAAGGCCCGATAACGTAAACACTTCATGGCGACGGTCAGTCGCCGATTTATGTAGGGGATTCCCCTCTGCGACACAACTGAGTCGGTCAGAAGGGTTTTTAAGATGTACATACATGACTCTCGGCAAATTATTTGTAGAAGCAGCGCTGCTTTCATTTTAGCCTATGGCATCCACATCCAATAAAAGAAAGTGATTAAGATTGAATGGCAAAGTGAAAATCATAGACGAGATTGCATTAAACGCAGGGGTGACACAATTAGCAAAAAAATATAGAGTATCGAAAGCAACAATCTGTAAAGTTAAGCGTTTAACGACACAAATTTTAAAAAAACGTGCGATACATTTGGATACCCGGGAAAACGAAAAACTTAAAAAAATGCGAAAGCACTTAAAATGGAAAACTGCCTGTATAATGGTTTTTAAAACAACGGGACAAGCATGTCCCAATTAGCGGCGAAACAATCAAAGAGAGGGTTAAACTGTTAAATAAAAAACTGAAGGAGACTGAAAATTTCGTAGCCAGTGATGGCTGGCTACAACGATTCAAAACAAGATATGGAATTCGACTGCTGTCTGGTGAAAAATTATCAGCACAACCACAATTAGTACAACCGTTCAAAGAAAACGTAATGAAGAAAATCAAAGAGCTAGATTTAAATATGGAACAAATTTACAACGCCGATTAAAGCGGCCTTTATTGGAAACTGTTACCGGAGAAAACCTATGCGGCATCATTTGAAAAATCTGCTCCGGGTAGAAAGCCGGAAAAACAACGTATAACTTTTCTAGCATTTACTAATGCTAATGGTTCACACAAAATAAAGCCAATGATAATAGGAAAAGCAAAAAATCTGGGCTCATTTAAAAATTTTAATATCTTCATTGATTATGACTGTTCAAAAGTCGCTTGGATGACTAACAGTATATTCTTGAAATGATTCCATAAGCGCTTTGTCCCTCAGGTATGACAATCAATCTGTAATCACAACTGTTCTATACATAATTTAATAATATTCAATTTGCAGGTGAAAGATTTCCTAAGCAAACAGAAGTTTCCAATAAAAGTGTTGTTACTGTTAGATAATGCACCAAGTCATTCTCGAGAGGAACTACTGAGGAGCAAGGGTGGGTCAATTTTTGTCATGTACTCACCAAACTATACTACAGAAAATTTCTACTTTCATCTGTCTTATCAAAGAACACTGAAATCATATCCGAGTCTTTGAAACAGGTAACATTACGCGAAGCAGTTTTAAATTTGCACATGGCCTGGAATGCACTTAATCAGCAAACTATTCAAAAATGTTGGAACAATTTCTTTTGCACCAGTGATGAAGATGAAGACGATGTTCCCTTAAGGGTAATTAGGGAACAATTGCGATCCGATGCTGATGTTCTTGTCAGTGCGTCGCGGATGTTATTGATTTATTGAAAATAGTGAATCCTAACATTCTTTGTACACCAGTTGATATTAATTTATGGAACGAAGATATGCAGATGAATGATGTAAATGAGGAGGAAGATGAGGGCAGTGATGATGAAGACCTTCCAATTGAAGTTAGAAGTGCAGTGACTGATGAGCAAGAGATAGAAGTTTTTAACCAAGCTTTGGATTGGGCTGAAAGAAAAGAAGTATCAAACACGGATATTTTAGTTATCCGTAAATTACGTGCAAAGGCATTAGAAGGCGCAAATTTACGCAGAATAAAATAGCAGCTTATTTTTTTTTCATTAAAAATATGTATTGCTTATCGTTGTCAGAATAAGTTTTGTTTTTTATTGTGTTATTAAACGTTCCTTTTAATAATTTGCTTATTAATAAAATCACGCTCGCTAATGTAAACATTTTGATAATGTGAACACACTCGGGTCTGAATTACTTCACGTTATCGAGCGTCTGCTGTGTATCATTTCCAGTTGTCTGGTGCTTCATAGACTCCATTGATAAAAGTTCTTCGATTATGTCGACATCAGGGGACATGCTCTTATAAAAATTAATAATTGAGCAGTGTCATTTTGATCAGTGCTTTCATCAAGAGCGATTGAACATCGCGTTATCGATTACACTATTGATAACAGTTGCTTATTCATATCATCATCAGTACAATTCTACGTGATATTGTCCGTCGAGATAAACTTGAAATTGTTTTTTAATACTCGAACTTACAATATCAGCAGCTGCAATCATGCATTCCTTAATATAGTCACCATCAGAAAATGGTTTATTCTTCTTTGCAATAATATAGGCAATTGCATAACTCGCTTTTGTAGCATCTTCTTGTTCCTTAATCGTCAGCTTAAATGTATTTTGTTGTGAGATTAAATTGTGACTTAGATTATCTCCGGCTTAATTCTGATTTACATCCATTAAGTTTGGAATCGAAATCTCATTTAATATTATATTCGTTTAACACTGTAATACTCTCGTGGCAAATAAGACAAATAGCTTTATTGTTTAAATAAGTAAAAAAGTATTTTGTTTTCCAGTCTTCGTGAAAAACGCGGTTCTCCAGATCGACTTTTCTTCTCTTATACATTTTAGGTGTATTATTTAATATTTTTTTAATGGTTATAATTTTTCCTTTTTATTATTACGTAACAACTTTAAACACACACAACAGTTTAATGTAAGAAAAATATACAAAAAGCAATTATTTTTAGGAGATCAAAGTTTTAATACGTGTTAACTTGACAGAATTGACGAACCAACTGATAAACGAAGAGAGAAAATGTGCAAATGTTACAGAAACGTTGCATTGGAGAATATATCTATGCCCCAGACCAGGCACAGAGAGAGTATAACATAATGCATGACTAATAAAATATTGTTCGGGTTTTCCCATAGAAGGGGACAATATATACCTATACAGCTTGTAAAACTAAATATTTTCAGAGAACACCCGTAAATATGCATAAATTAATGGCAGGTAGATCCAATAAACATAACAGAAGACCCTTTAAAAATTTTACCTGAACTTCAAAATAAGCATGTCATAGGGGTACTTTCGGGACTTTTTGTGGACTTGTTGATGTTGGTATTCAAATTAAGCAGTGGCGGCTCGCCAAGTGAAGTAGGTGAAGTGCCTCTTCACCTAAAATTTTCATTCAATTGCGAATATTTATTTAAATTACATAACAAATTATTTATCGGCATTACACCTATTAGGGGTTGTTTATTTATGGCATACATACTCGTACATACAATAAGCTTAGTGAAAACAAACACATTATATTTTTTCTAGTACCCTTGTATTAAAAATTTAAATTTTAATTGCAGTCCGCCGAGCGTGAACACACTGACCATAAAAAATCTTACCTACAACACTCGTGCAATTGTAGTGAAGAGTCAACCTCAAACATAATTTAACTCTGCACTTATACCTCCGTTGTCATGGTAACGCCTATGTCAATATCTACAACTGCTTCACGGTGAATTGTGCCAGTGAAGAGCTCAGTCGCAATCAGCCGCTGAACTTCATATTCGGGTTTGACCGTCGGTTTTTAAACGATTTCACAATTTTCAAATCACCGCTGTAGTATTTAATGATATTTTCTCTCTCACTGATATATTATTTGATGTTCTCCAAAAGAAATCATTGGATATTAATTTTTGTGTTACAAAAATAAATAAAACTTTTGAACTATTAAAGAGGAAAGGGAATGACGATCTTTTTGATACACTCTACTAAGGAAATAGAAATAACACAAATCGATATTTCTCAGCACCCTAAGCGGGAATACGCTAGCCTTACAAATAATGACAGAAGAAAATATAGAATTTTGTTTTATAAAGTACTTGATCACATTGTAATGGAAATGAAAGTAAGATTTCGAGACTGCGATAAGTTACAGTTCGTGTCTTTGGCTGACACTACTGAATTCGAACAATATGATTCGTGTTTTCCGTCTAAAGCATATGAAAGTTTAGGTCAATTTTATGTCAAATATTTACAAAGAGTCAGCGTCTTAAAAACGAATTTAATCTTCTTTATGCCGATAAAAGCTGAATCTGCAGACCCAAGAATTACTAGAAAATCTCAATGAGAACAAAGACATTTTTACCGAAGCCTACAAATTGTTTTGCCTCATATTAACTATTCCGTCGACAAGTGCATCAGTGGAAAGAAGTTTTTCTTGCCTTAAACGAATAAAACCATACTTAAGAAATGCAGTATTTCAAGATAGGCTTTCTTCTTTGGCAAATATTTCAATTCAGAAAGAACTCTTATTCGAATTAATAAAAAATCAACCATTTTACGAAGACAATAAATAATATTTTGTTGTTTTGTTGCCAACTTTCACCTCTATGCTTTTCGTCTCTATTACTTCGTATATATGATTTGCAGTAGTAGATACCATCGCCTTTTCAATGTAATGAAAAACAATAATTCCATTGTTTCGTTTAATATCTTTTGTATTAAGTATTATTTATTTTGCATTTAATTGTTGAACATCAATAACTATAACACATTTTAACATTATACTATTCGATTAAAACATCAATAACATAATAAGATTTTTTTAAACAATAGTCTTTAAGAGCTGAGACTAAACAATAAGGTGAGAAACATCTGTTGTATAAGCAGGTAAATACCGGGGAACAGGTTGAACCCCTCCAGACTCCTCAATTTTCCTTTGGCGAATATCCGAATCTCCGGGCCATGCGCGCTCGGGGCCAGCTGTCCTTTGAAACTTGTCCACAGCCAAGGAAATAGTAGCGGTATCATTTACTCCGTTTGATTTTATGCGTCTTTGCGCCGTTGTTGTAGAACGTAATGACTTGCGCTTCTGAAACAGTACATCATCATAATTCGGCTTGTTTAAAAAAAGCGGCATGTAGTTTACTTCAACACAACCGCGCCACTTATCCGCCGCATGCCTTGCCAGTTCCATTCTTTTTTGCTTTTTGATCTGATGCTTCTTGTATGCCATTTCTATGACAATGAGTCCCACCCCACCTACTATACCTGCCGCTACCAAAATAAACACTCCAGCCATATTCTTTAGGCCTAAAGTGTTTGGTGTTTTTTCAAATTGCTCACACTGCTGTATGTTTCCTTGTAATATCCATTTATTATCTAATGCTTCCATAAAACCACCTACAATATTCGAAAAATAAAAAAAATTCGACATATTTTAATAAAATAAGAATAGTCGGAAACATCTTTGTGGGGCTAAATTAACTGAGATTGCGTAAGAGGAGTCTTGCTTGCTTGCTTGCTTTGAAAGAGCGAGATCTAGGACGCGGTTTTATAGAGATGCTTGGAAGAGGAGTCTTACTTTCGTGGAAATCTAATACTGCCAAGGTCACATCGTCAGCCCACGGTGATCCTTTTTGCAGTCCAATTCCATAGCCTGACCGTCCAAATAATTCTCCAGCTGTTACAAGTTCGCAGTCCTGGGCTGCTTCGAATTCCAATCGAGAGCTATCCCAGATGAACGCCATCAATTTTCTTTAATTAGAAATGGTCAATAAATAAATTCTGGAACACAAATCAAAACATGGATACCCTATTTTTACATCAGAAATGGCGTCTTCAGCTGTGTTATAATTGTTGGCTTCCATGGTGCGATACATGTTTGATAATTCCACTTGCCTTCGAAAATACATATCAACTGCAGACCCCTTTACTGTTGCACAAGTTAAATTTTCCATTGTGTTGCGTAACTAGAATAATTATAACATTGTAGTAGTAATAATAATGATAACATATAATAATCATATTAACTATAAAAATAATAATGTTTAGCTTATGGACGACTTCCATTTTTCAATTAATACAATATTTAGGTGATGGGTATTATATTTACAGGGAGGCAAATAGGATGACCCAAAAAAATTAAAAATAATTCTACAGCTAGTCATTTATTTAAAAAAAATATGGGACACACTAGGCACAAAAAACAATTAGAAAAACGCCAAAAGTACTCAAAAACTCCCTTGCTCCTTGATTCGGACTTTTTTTAAGAGATGCGAAGAAAGGAGAGCTTGGTTTGTAGTGAGTTCTTTTGATGGTGCGGCGAAATCCGTTTATATGGGCTTCGAGTTAGGATTAGTAGGAAGCTAAAAGGACGACATCCAGCGGTGTAGGCGTGAAGCGGGTGTAGTATGTGAACTCGTAGGTGGGTTGATGTACCGGCTAAGTGCGGTAAGGTGTGGCGCGTTAGAATATCTATCTAAATGTATACGAGGTCTGATCAAAATGTAACCAGAATGGCTTTATTTAAAAAAATTACAAGATTTATGAAATTAATATTTAATCGCCTTCAAAGTAATCCCCTTCACACACTTAATCCAGCGTTGCTGCCATTGCCTGAAACATTTTTAAAATTCTTCTTCTGAAATAGAGAGTAGCTGCTTTGTCGTGTTCTGCTGTATCTCCTCAATGTCTTGAAATATGTTTCCTTTCACATGAAATTTGATTCTCGGGAATATAAAAAAGTAGCTGGGAGCTAGGTCTGGCGAATATGGTGGCTGACGGACTTGTGGAATACGGTGCTTAGCAAGAAACTGCTGCACAAGTTGCGATGCGTGGGCAGGGTCATTGTCATGATGCAAAACTGCGACCCTCAAACGTCGCAGAACTTGGCAGTCATACTCCTTGTCGATTTTCTGGTGCGATAGAGCGTATTCATGATGCACAATTCGCTTGCAATCGAAAAAAACAGTCAGCATCATCTTAACATTGCTGCGGCTTTGTCGTGCTTTTTTAGGTCTGGGAGGCTTTGGGGTCTTCCACTGTGAAGACTGGGTCTTAGTTTCGGGATTGTACTCATAAGCCCACGTTTCGTCGCCAGTTACGATTGTTTTTACAAAACCGAAACTAATGTATAGGTCTGAAGTTTCTTACGCCACTTTCTGTTGTTGTGATATGCCCTACCAAACTTAATACGTTCAGCAACCAAACAAAGAAATTACTAAGAGTAACGTATTAAAATTAATGAAGGTAATTCACATCCAATACCACGACTATAAGAGACTCTCAGGGTATTATGCTGTATTATGGATTTGTAGTATGCTATGAACCTGTTTAATTTATACAAAGTAATAAATGTTCAATAATTTCCATAAATGAAGTCTGAATTTACAATCCATTACATGGATGCTACTTAGTTTTACAAATTTTAAAATTACTAATTAAATAAATAATAAACACAACTGAATCTTCTCGAGTATAATCAAAACTTTAGTTTAATGTACCATCAACCTTGTTCGACGCCACAAAAACTAATCATAAACCTCTTTCTTCAGTAAATCTTTCCAAACTGGCCCAAAACACTCCTACCAGCTATCCAGAGCTTTACCAACCTCCACCTCGGCTCCGACTGGAACTCTTTCCAACATTATCTTCTTTCCAAACTTCTGATTAAACTTTAACACCTACGAACTTCTCCAACGTCTCCTGGATGTAAATTGTAGTTAAATTTCCACAAGAAATTATTCTTGTTTAAGTACCACTTCAAAAATATATCCACTATTCATTAAAAACTTAATTCTCGAGCTTACAAAAAAAAACCTTTATAATCTTCTATGTAGAAAAACTCGTTTAACAGCTATCCTATACCAAAACTTTTATATTATGTCCATAAGAACACCCTTCTTTACTTTTCTCAATTTCTTGTAACTAATTAAATGTTAATTTTAACTTTTTATACGAGGCACGTAAATTCACACCTCCTTCTTTTTTCTAATTTTTATCGTAACTGAACAAATAATAATTTCGACTTTTATATGTAGAACACAAATTCACACCTTTTGTTTTTTCTGAATTTTTATCGTAACTAATAAATAATAATTTTCATTTTTTCCTCCTACCAATAAGGATCAACATTTTCAAACACAACCTCCTATCTACTAATAAATTACACAATATCTAAGAACCATCGGACACCGCATGCAATGGATAGGAATTACTCATCATTCCTTTCTACTCTAAAGAAAATAAATAAATGATCTAAAATATATTTTAGAATTGATTTAAGCCAAAAAAGAAACAGATTATAGAAAGCTCCAAATCCCATCACACATCATCCCTGGTTTATTATAATCAGTATAAGATTTATTCAACAAAAATAAAATACTGAAGCACCTTCACACCCCAATACGATATCACAGCAATATATATATATATATATAT
>JABXWE010008244.1:0-31561 GCA_014611495.1 Limonius californicus | reverse complement strand
ATTTACATTTCAGGGCTCCAATATTGCCTAGGACACCCCAAATTCATCGTCTACATGGAACACAGACGTCCCCATCACTATTCATAACCGAATATTCACAAACACATCATTTTGATCACTGATAAGTCACATCGTAGGACATTCCGAAGATCGGACAAGACCTTTTATTCTAATAAGGTTTACATTTATCAATTACAATAATAATATCTCCTCATATAGTATAGTTTTCATAACAATCACGTTAATTAATGTCAATTTCAGATACAATCTGGGTTTCTACATCAAAAACAATATCCTTTTAATATGATTTAAGTATTACGCAGCAAAATAACATAGTCAAAACACAGCATAGGATAATAACATAATTTAGAGTAAATAACATAGCAATATATATCTATACAGGGTGTCTCAGAAAGATTGGGCCAGCCTTTAGTCATAGATTCTTTAGGTTAAAATAAACCGATTAAACTTAATATACCTAGGTAGAAAGTTCTTCCTTAAGAAGTTATAGGGCCTTATAGTTCAATTTTTTATTTTTTATTTTCACTGTAATTTCCACAAATCTAAAGATATTTCTTTAAAATTTGGTACACATACTTATCACTATGTAGTACAGTGCCAGAACCATTTTCATAAACTTTAAGGCCCTATAACTTTTTAAGGAAGGATTTTCTACCTAGGTATATAAGTTTAATCGGTTTATTTTAACCTAAAGAATCTATGATTAAACGCTGGCCCATTCTTTCTGAGACACCCTGTATGTATATAATATTTTCTTTTATTTTTTATTAGGAGAGGGAGTTGGAGTCGAATTTTTTACTGATGCTATAGCTCACCATTTATAACATTAGTGCGAAACAACTTCTTTTTCTCTTCTTCTTCTCTCTTTTTCTTCTTCTCTCATCTTAGCCACCATTTAACTACCATTCTACTCAATTTGTCTTCTCCTAGTTCCATTTCGTGGACGCTCCCTTTTCAATCAAAGCTTTTCCTTTTTTTATTTGCTGTGTTCACATATTTTGTTCTATGTTCTTCATTTCCAAAATCTTCCTTTTCATTGAACTCGGATTAACTTAGTGAGGATCCAGGTTTCTTCACCTTTGGTAGAATGTATTAATTGTGTAATTCTGACTTTAAGCACATATTCATTATATCTTGCAACTTTTCATATATTGCCGCGACTTGTTCCAAGTTTTCATTACCTTTTCTATTTATTGATATTTTAGATATAAGTATGTAATTGGATACTTTTTCTACTTGTTTATTTTTTAATATTTGTAATTTCCATTAGCTCTCCTTCTACCTCTCGTACATTAGTGTAGGTACATATACTTGATTGAATGAAAGTTAATTCTTAGTTCACTCTGACATGAAGCTGCGTATACAAGGGCAGCCTTTTAAATTTTACAAATGACCACTAGGTGTCGCTATTGCGATGTGTCATTACTATTTTCGTAAAATTTAACATTTGTTATTGTGAAAACAGTGGCAGCTTAGAAATTGACCGAGTAATTTGTTTACAGTGAGCGTTTAAAAAAAGTAATTTTGTGAAAAAATGGAAATTTCACGTGGAGGTTTTCGTTGAATGATTTTTTAAGATTTTAGTAAAGGCCTAACTCAACAACAATGCATAGAATCGCTTCGTTCAACTTTGGTAATGAAGCACCACCAGAAAATACCGTTTACGATTGCTTTGCAGAATTTCGTCGTGGTGTGCGTCTGTCAGTGATGAATTTCTTGAAGGTCGACCAAAATCGGCTGTTATTCTAAAAAAACATCGATGCTGTGCGCAACATGATTGAAGAAGGTCGGCATGTGACTTACAGTAAGATAGAAGCATCTTTAGGCATATCGAAGACTGCAGTACATTCGATTTTGCATGTACATTTAGCTGTGAAAAAGATCTGTTCCCGATGGATGTATTCGTATGAACCAGAAATTAAGCAACAATTTACTGTTTGGGCGTTCCAAGATGAACCGAACACCACAAAAGTTGTTCGTTCACGATCGCTTGTTTCTTCGGTTGTACTAGACATTCCTTTAGAGGATCGAAGAACAGTTAACGCTGAATGGTATACAATAATTTGTTTGTCAGAAGTCATCGACGAAATCAGGTTAAACAACCGAAAACGTCGCATCATTCTTCATCATGACAACGCCAGCTCTCAAACAGCACGTCACACAATTGATTATTTGAAGGAGAAAAACATCGAATTAATGTCTCATTGCCTGTATTCAGCTGATTTATCGCCTAACGACTTCTTTGTATTCCCGAATGTCAAACAAAAAATCGTGGACAGTAATTTTTATCACCTCAAGAAGCTGTTGAAGCCTTCAAAAACCATGTTTTTGAGATACCAATTCAGAGTGGAAAAAATGTTTCGAGAATTGGTTTGAACGCATGCAAAAGTGTATAAATCTTAAAGGCGAATATTTATAAAAGCAAGAATACAGTTTGTTCAAAAAAAAATGTTTTCTTTCCTAGTTTTTGTAAAAACTTAAAAGCCTGCCCTCGTATCTCTTCTAGCATACTTACAGAGTTCTTTGCTAGGATTACAATATCGCCAATAAATCATAAATAATGACATTTTTCTCCTACCATGTTCAGACCTTCATGTATCTTAGGAATATATTTAAAAGGGTCTTCCGCTATCAAAATAAATAATTTATGTGACATATTAATACCTTGTCGCAGCCCTACGTCTATTTTGAGTTTGAGTTCGCTTTACGCTGTAGGTACCTGAAATGATGTTTTTTTAATAAATACATGTTTCTTAAATCTGATTTGAGTACCTATGGCAATTCAAACATTTCTATCGCATTTACGGTTTTTGATAATCAAGACATGCTATCCTATCTAGCTATGCTATAGCTACGCTATGAAAATTTTTCCTAAAGCAAGCTTATTCTTACTGTTGATAACAATAGAGCTTTTAGTTAGTTGATTTATAACAATTCTCGAAAATTGTTTATATATTTGAGATAGTAAATTGATTGCTCGGTATCCTTCAAGTTTTGCTACCTTTCTCATGCATCAGCGTTACTATTGAGATTGTCTAGGCTGATGGCATGTGTTCTTTATCTAAATGTTTATTATAATGGTTTACTAGCTGCACAATCACTTCTCCAAATCCTTTTAGTATTTCCCCTATTATTCCATTTTCGTTTCTTGTTTGTTTCAGATACCAACTATTTTATTTTTTAAATCAGTTAAGTGAAATAATAAAACATACTTTTAAATTGTCGAAGCAATTAATTGCTAACTATAATATTATTAGGTTTATTATGTTTCTTTTATGTGTTTGCATTTTTTAAGAATCGTCAGATTTTAATTAAATTTCTGAGGTTTTATAGCGACTATACATTTTCTCTTTACTTTACTGCCATATAATTACGTTGGCAAGAAATAATATTGTTACTGCATTATTTTTATTATCTCAGGGAGATAAAGAGAACGAAACCTTTTCCCCCGAAATCGATAATTATTTCATTTGAAAAACAATACAATCTTCCCAGGAATGAGGTGAGTTGTCTCCAGGTTTGTCGTTTCTTTTCTGCAGATGATGTAATTTATTTAAAGCATTTGTGAAAAATAATTAATCTAGACTTAAAAAAATAAAATTTGGAAGTTTAGATGTTTATCCTTTCCAATTTTTTGTTTGGATGTATATGTTATGTTTATAAAATGTTTAGTTTTACCTATATAGTCAATTAAAACAAATTATGTGTGTGGACAATCAGAACAAACGATGCTGACAATTATAACAAATTATTTTGACAATTACAAGCAAATTATATTGACAGCAAGAATGGCTATGCATTCACTTTTGAATAATTTGGAAATTTATCGGAGTGATTGTTAGTGGCTAAAAATTGTTTTTGTCAGCTTGCAACAAACAGATGTCATTGGTTCTTCGGATAGCACAGAGAGGAAGGAAAATTCGCGGAAAACGATTAACGGAAGAAAGTCTTGATCGTCACAATATACGGGGTAGGTTAAAATAAGTCACAGGTAAACGAAGATCCTCGTGAAAGGGTCAAGAACCAACAGCTACGGGAGTCGAACCTACCTTGTTGTGCTTCCCTTTTACTTCAGTATTTCTCACAATACACATACTAAAAGAAGAATACCCAACAATAACAAGTCATAGCTTATTGAACAGTGGGTATATGTATTAAACAAATGATATTATTTTATATTATTTGTCAAATGGGCCGCCGCCCACACTCCGAAAACATCAAATATTTGACAAATGAGCCCAATATTTACGGAAAATACAGTTAATTATAATAACGCCAATTTAAATACAAAACATATTAATTAAAACTAAAGGAGTGTTCAGCGTAACGACTGGGGACGATCTGCAGTGTTCACAGGCTCAAAAATATCCACATCAATTTCTTTTGTTGCTAATTGCAGAAGGTGAAGTAGAGAAGAATTTGTGAGACTGCTTTTGTAGCGATTCTTGATGAACTTCATAGTGGAAATACAATTTCAGAATCATTCGCAATTCAGAATTAATAAACGCCTCGCGACCCGCCAGTTGGATAGCCATGGTATAGAGGAAGTGCTTTCGAGAAAGGAAGTCAAAGAGGTTGATTTTCATTTGATCGACGCCCCAAGGAGCACCGAAAAGAGAGACGGCAGCTATGTTGATGTTAGTGGCAACTAAAACAATGGTGCCAAGTATGGAACGAGGAAATGATGCAACAGGTTTCACCATAAGCATTTTTCCGGAACAACGAAGAAATGGCGACGAAAAGGTTGTTTTAAGCACTAAAAACGGAGAAGTGAACGCAGAGTTTCGGTTGCAACGAGAAATCTTCATAAGAATGTTAAAGGGGTGTCGGGGTTAATTTTAAACGTACAAAACGATAAGAGGAACCTCAAGGTTTTCTCAAGCAAGCTGTTGACTCATGTTTCTATTTAACTTTAACGTTGCGTTTTACTTCTTTAACTCCGCTCTATTTTCACCGAGCACAAAATGGCCGACTGTCCCTAGTTCACACTTTCATCGTTTAAGAATAAAGACAAGCCAGCTGGAGCCAACTTTCAAAACAGATCAAGCGCCTAATTTAGGACATAATTCCTGGAAATGCCTTCAAAAACGTGTTCAGTTCATACTGAAAACTCAATTTGGCACTAGTAAATGAAAACACAAATATCAGCAATAACCTTTGGGATATCTTACTGGCATATTCAAATGCTCAGAAACTAGACAAACGCCACATGATAGCACAAAGGATTTCGTTTTATATAGGACAAATTTTATTTTGAACAATAAGGGGCTTGCTTGGTAAGATGGTAATTAATCAGGGTAAACTACGTTATAATCGTGACATTAAAGATGGAGAGGTTTTATATATTGGCATTTTCTCCATTCGTGATATCTCGCAGCAACCACGTTGGAGTTAAGAAAATAAAGACTTGTCTTGCAGAAAAGGAAACCCCAATGGTATTAGTTAAAATATTTTAACGATTAGAGTTATTTATTAAATCGATTACTGCCATTATCATGGTATTTTCTTCCTAGATAAATCATTGTGATTTACAGCTCATCTTCAATGCGAATGCAAATAAAAATTTATTTGCAAACAGTTCGTAAACCGACAGAAACTGTTGTTTTTAAGTGTATTATTTTATATCTGATTTGAGTTATCAAAATTAAATTAAGAATTTTCGAAATGAATAGCGTGCTGTTTAATTATTTTCTTTAAATTACTAGAAGTGAGTTATGTTTGTTAAGGTAGTCAAATTTTGAACGGCATTTCCTTGAACTTCTCTAAAATGCCATTTGGTTCATAAAAAGATGTATAAATATTTGGATTTAAACCAATGGTTCATAAACAATTTTAATATTTTACCTTCCGAATTAATTGACAGTTGGTATTATACAGATTGGATTCGTTTTCGTTTACGCTTTCCCATTCACCTGTCGATGTGAATACGATTGATAGATCATCATCCATTTATCACACTATGCAAATTTCGTGAGCAGAACGCATGTTAACGCATCTCCCTGTCAAAGTTTTAATGAACTTCTTCCCTTTTTAAAATATTTAACAAGGTTAGTAAGCATCGGGGTATTTGTTATTGATGGGCATGACTTTTAATTACAAAATATTACAATAAATAATAGTTTGTTTAAAAAATTGAATAAATCAGTCAGCCAACATTTTCACGAAAGAAACGACGCAATTCTAGCTAGAGTTTCACTCCTCGACCTGGTTTTCTTCATAGAACTTCAACTGAAGATGAAATTCTTTGATAATAATAATAACTGCGCTGTAAAATTTTTGTTGTAATTGAGTTTCAAATTGTTGTAACTTTTTTATTGTTGCAAATTTAATGGAAAAATCATGTTACGATTATTATAATAGAATCTATTATAATAATATGAGTATCTATTAAATAGATACTCAATTTAAAATTTGAACGAACGAAAACTTTATTATTTAAATTAGTTTTGGAACTGCAGTGTCAATTTTAAATAATTTTTAATAATTACCACGTCATCAGAACAAATACATTCTATATTACATATTTTATACGCTTGGTTAATATTAAACATAAATTTTAATTGATTATTATTTTTTAACATTGTTAACTTACAAAGCGTGGGTTCGGAATAATCCGAAGCGGCCCTAAGTTTGAAATTATGGGAACGAAAATAAGGTTTTCCAATTTACCATTTTAGATAATTCGCAACTTTATGATATTTTTGAAAATGGAATCATTGAGGTGGTATTCTGAATTAAATTTTAGCATTGACGAAATTTGTAGTCACATAAAATTCGGAAACGAAGGGCCGTTTAAATATTCTCGCCGAATGAGGGGCGTAGTCAATTTGGTACATTGTAGGGGTGCTTTAGTGGTTGATGAGCTAACCAAACGTCGCTATACCGTGGTTATGTCCTTCTATTCAGTTGTATAACAGAATGTTAAAATGAACACTACGATTGAAGATATCGCCAATTGTGAGGTAAGTTTATTTTCTCCATGCAAAAAATTAAAAGCTGCCGAAATTTACCGTGAAGTAAGCGAGGTTTATGGTCTAGGCATCGTGAGTAAATAAGAGGTCAGACACTGGTGTTTGAATTTCAGGAATTTTGGAGGTGTCCGAACAAAGGTGCACATTGAGGAACGAAGTGAAAGACCTTTTGTTGTCAGCGACAATCGATCTCGTGGAAAAAGTGAACAAGGAAATTCATGAAGATCGTCGTTAAATAATTTCAGAAATGGTTGCAAAGTGTGCTAAAATTTCACGTACGGCACTGTGTGAAATTGTCACAAACACGATACAATACAAACGAAGTGGGTGCCACAGATGTTGATGGATGTATTCAAAATCCAGTAAATGGTCTCTGCTCTGACCTTCCTGCATCACTACACATCGAACGGCGATGAGTATTTGAATCACATTGTGACTGGCGTTGAGACTTGAGTTTCCTACACAAATGTTGAAATTAAACAACAATGACTGCAGTGGAAGCATGCGAGTTCCCCCAAAACCGAAACGTTCAAGCAAACGTTCGAGAACCGAAAGCTTATGGCTACTGTTTCTTGGGACAGGAAAGGTGTATTCTTGGTTGATTGCCTGGAATGTGATATGATTCTGAATGCAGACGTGCACGGTGAGACCTTAAGAGCATAGTAGGCCGATTCAGAACAAACGGCAGGGATTGCTGGCCTGTAGAGTACTGCTTTTGCAAGATATCGCCCCACCGCACGCGGCAACTTGCACTGTACAACTCAATAAGCAATTTAGTTGAGAAAATTTTAACCATCCCCATGCAGTGATTACTTAGCGCAGAGTGAATATATCACCTCTTCTTCCATCTTAGGAACTTTTTAAGAACCCGCCACCGTTTTATCGACAACGACCCCAAAACGACGATACAAACTGGGTTTCGTCACAGGTGACAACCTCTATATAAGATATACAAAAATTGTAACAGGATATGATAAGTGTCTAACTTCGAATGGCGACTATGTAAAGAAATCGTTTAGAAGTGTATCTAAATTTTAAGAACATTACATTTTTTACTGCTTTTTTATTCCACGGCCGATCAGCCATTAATTTTCTGCACGTGAGTGTATGTATTTGCATCTATAAATTTGTTTGCCTTTTTAAGCAGGTACTGGTACTAATATTTATAACATTTTTTATGTGCAAAAATATATTTTTGGTGATAAAGAACATGATGTGTTTAAGCCTGAGTATCGTTAAGAATCTTCAAGTTTTCCAGATATAACATTCAACGGATGAAGCGAGCAAATATTTGCAGTCCCAATTGTTGTATTATAATAGAGTTGGACCATACAGTATTCACAATTTCTTGAAACATTTTCAGCTTATGTATTGCAGTTGAATCAACAGTTATAATTATGTAAACGTTACCCAAACAAGAGTCCCAAATCACGGGCATGACCTTGCCCAGCGGCGACATGAAGCCATGTTCGGATTTATTCCGACAACCAAACATTATTTTCTTTATTAAATTATGAAATAATTTAAATACATGATTTCGTTATCGTTGAGGTTGAGCTTAAAATTTAAATCTTATAATTGAATTTAAATTTGACCTGCAATTATTACGTCAACGCTTAATCTTTTTAAGCCTTCATCTTTAGGAAAGGTGCCATTAATATGTATATAAAGTATCAACATATATTTTAATGTTTTTATCATACGGAGAAAGGATGATCTATTCACTTTTCTGGAGAGGGAGAGAGGAATCAGACTGCTATGTCTGTTTTTGTATTATAGAAAACGCTTAACAAATATATTCCGTCACAGCTTATTTATTCACAAAGGTTGTTCGAAAAGTAATGCCGCCAATTACTTGTATGTATTCTATCAAGGGGTGACTTAAAAACCGCAAAATTTGTATCCTCTTTGTTAGTTCCTTAGCTTTATCACGTCGCGAGGAATGCTACAGTACAATTATTAGTTCTTGCTAGATTTCATTAGAAACGGAAGGACCATTTTCAAGTATGTTGGCGCGTATTAAATAGTTAGTTATCGGATTTTTAATACATACGCTGTATATGGTAAACCAACTGGTGATTTTACAAAACGACCACTCCAGGGCTCATATTACCGCTTTCACTCATCAGTAAATACAGCCACTTGGTTTTGAAATTCTAGAGCAATCTCCTTATAGTCCCTATTTGGCAGTATCTGAGTTTTGGCTGTTCAAACCTCTTAAAGAAATAAAACATTAAAATGGATGGCATTTCATCTTAGATGAAGAAGTACAGACTGCTGCAAAGCAATGCTTCCCAACTTAACACTAAAAGTACTGCAACGCCGCGTTCCAAAAGCTTCTTCGGCGTAGAAAGTGTTTTATCGACCTGCAGTAGACGAAATTACAATAGAGCTTTTAATTTGATGTCCGTGGTATATTGAAATACAATATGTGTATATACAGTATAAATAATAAAATTTTCTATAACGGTTGCACGTGGAAATTAAAACATGTGTCATTGTGTAGGCCACGCATTTTTAATAAAATAATAACTATTTGACAGTTCTCATGGTTTTTACTGTCAAAAATACAAAACAATTAGTTCTGTATATGTCAGTTTACAAGTAATGCTGGATTTGCAGAGTGGCTGTAGTTCTCGTATTCGTGTTTGTAACTTTTCCCTCCCCTTAACAGTTGCTTGACGTAGATTCTTTACAATAAGTATTTGTTGATGTTAAATAAATGTTACAGGCTACAGCCCACCCACGAGGTACACTAGTATCACTGCATTCAATGTTTTTATGTTGCAGATGTAAAAGATGCACAATTTAATAAAGTGATTTATAAAGTATACATGAAAACAAACATTTTTTGTTAATAAATGTATGGTCAAAAGTGTTTCCTTTCAGGGATAGAGATTCTCGAAGATTTTTTCAGAAGCGCCTAAATGTAGGCTACCGGCGCCGGTAGTTCGGATAGGTTGGCCGTATGCCTTTCACGCAGCTGGGTTCGAATCCGAACGCCGAGGTCGGTGGTTTTTTCTGAGCGATAAAAAACGCTAAAACGGCCCTTCTTCTCGGATAGGAAGTAAAATCGTAGGCCCCGTATCCAAGTGTTGTTGGGCACGTCAAAAGAACCCTCAAACAGGCTAAATTTCCAGGTGTGGTAGGATCGCTCCCTGGCGTCGGTGGTTAGCTATAGTAGCAGAAATAGGCCGACGTTAAATAAAAACAAACAAACAAATGTAGGCAACTCAATTTACTACCTACTATTTGTTTCCATAACGACGGAAATTAATACAGGATAAATAAAGCCCTCCTTCCCACTTTTCAAAATCAAATTCCGTCGTTATGGAAACAAATAGTAGGTAGTAAATTGAGTTGCCTACATTTAGGCGCTTCTTAAAGAATCTTTGAGAAGCTCTATCCCTGAAAGGAAACACTTTTGACCCTACATTCATTAACAAAAATGTTTGTTTTTGTGTATACTTCAAGCCCTAGAAGTTTGTGCCTGCAATTCATTAACAACCTGTATATATACTTATATATAGCCAACACCGAGATGATTTTCCTCGCCTTCGTTTACCATTGGCTTTCTTCTTCTTCTTCTAAAGGCGGGCGTTGACCGCAGCATTCAGGCCAAAGGCCCATTGTGCGTCCCCCATTTTAGGAATGGTTCCAGAACAATCCCGCCTTCACCCCGAAGGCGAGCCACTTATTTATGGGTACATTCCATAAATTCTTAGGTACTAAAAGACCGAAAGTAATTATGTCTAAGGATCATCAGTCTTGGACATTGGGTATGAAGATGTATGAAATATTCTTCCTCACCTTCACAAAACCTACATTTAGATGACAGTCATTAGGCGCTCGACAATTCTTATATTCTTCCTACAAGTTGTAGGAGTTGTTTCGTGCGGCCAGGATAAGGAATTTGGTCTGACGCATCTTTGGTTGAGAGAAACACCAGCTTCTGATTTCGTGCTTGGCGCTTAATGTGGGCAATCCCAGGAGCAGTTCCGGCTCTGGAAAACGCTGAAGGAAGCCTTTCCTAGCCAGCAATGTTGTTCTGTCCGGGAAGTCATAATAACGTCATCCAGTTGTTGACTTTACCCATAATGATGTTCTTCTCGGGATTGTCAGTTCCACAGGCGATGTGTCCCAGATCCCAGGAAACATAGGATAAGTTTGTACACTGGTTGGGATAGTCAGAGTGATTGTATTTCTTCAAGAACTGACTTGTTTGTGCGTTTTATCTTTCACGGTATACATTTCAAGGCGTCTATTTTCTTTTTGTTTAGGAATATTGGGAAGACTAAGGATTCACCTGGTTTTTTCTTTACGAATGTTCCCAACTGCCCATATTTTTCTAAGTTGGCCCATGGTGCCTTGCCGAGTTGCATCCGGCGTTTAATTTCCTGTGAGCAGTCTCCCCTTTAATTTATTAAAAGAGTCGATGTATGTAAATTCCGTAACTACGTTGCATCTTGGGATTTCTGCTATTGCGGGTTGGTTGTTGTCTCCTCGGTTGACAATTGAGCTCTTCGTTTTACAATAGTTTATTTGAAGTCCGTATGCGGTATATACTTATTTTATGTCTTCCTATAATTGCACCACCTTCGCATTCCTCGAGTTTTTAGATACGGACACACAAAAGTAATGATATCAAAAGATTTTGCAGGCCATAAACCTTTACTTAGCAAACAATCGTCAAAAAATCGGAACAGGATATTTATACGCGGCCAGTTGAACGCAGGGACATTTGAACGCAGGGACGTTTGAACGCAAGAACGTTTCATCACTATGCTATGGCAAGTTCCATATGATAACTTCACCTCCCGTGAACGTTTTCCTAAAGATGTACATTCATTGTTTTAGAATTTAGATGTTCAACGATATTGTCATTATAAGTTTGTTTGTCTGCCACTTCCAAATTTACGTGTTACACTGTCAATAGCAGTCAGCTCAAAGAAAGCTATATTACGAAACTTCTTCCTAAACAAATTAACAACAAATAAATATATGATCTGCATATGAAATATTTGTTGTCTTCGGTAAAAGCCATTATAGCTTATTGCAGCAACTGAGTTAAGGATTACAATTAAAGAATTATTGACAATCGTTTTGTGTTAATAATTATGGCAGTATGATTTAACCAAGAACAAAATTTTTGCTTTCCAGAACAACGTTTATCGAATATATTATACTGTACATGTCAACTTATAATCTATCTATAGTCAAATGTATTTTAAATGTCTCTTGTCTCTTTTGAAGCTTAGGTCGTTTAATCCCATAGCCAACATTTAAAATAAATTCGACGATACGTATAAGAATTATATTTTAAATGAAATACAAAGCAATCTATTAGTTTTGTTTTTTTCAGTTGAATATATACATCGTATGAGCAGCATTTGTTTTTTTTAAATAAATTACTATAAAAAGTGTGGGGCGTAGCCTACAGGTTCAGCTAGTAGCTTTTTAATAGGAATAAAGAAAAAAAAGCGAATATAATATTTTTTAATGTTATTTACCATTGGTTTTTTAAAATAAAATACCTTGTAAAATGTGTTTAATTATTGCAATAATAATCTTCACTTCAACAAATTGATATTTATAAATTTTTAATTATCGTAAGTTTATACCGATAATGGTAAATTTATAAAGAAATAATTGTTTAGTATTACACGCTCAAGCCGTAGATATTGAGCCGTTTATTATAAACCTTAACAATTTATGTATAATAAAAACATAACATTTTTAGTATGGGTTTGACATTATCTAAGTGTAACCTATAACTTTAGATTGTTATTTTATGTAGGCAGCAGTAAAGTTAATTCAAATGTTTTGTAATTCACAGTCAGATAAAGTTCGTATATATAAATTCAGGCTACTGGTTGCGGTCTTGTGAATGAGTAGTTTTGAATTTAAATTCTTCGAATGTGTGTTTCGTAACAACGTTATACTTTTACCAGTGCCCGCTTTAAATGAAAAATCGCGCCATATTCTAATTGCACATGTAAATTAATCTGAATGCATAATGTAAAAGGAAATGTGAATAAATCTTGCCGACCAGGTGCGTAGAAAGCGTGTTTTTTGCTGAAAATTTAGAATGGTGCTCTTTGTGACCCGAAGACGTATTCGATTTCAATAAAAACAATTTTAGTGGAAAAGCGCTCGTAACCAGCTTAACTTGTGCATATTTAACCACGTGTTATTTGCATATAAAGTCTTAAATTAATAGACACGGGAGAAAGTGAAAGAATGCACAGTTATTTTACTACTCGTCTTGAAACGCCTGGCTCTGAGTAATCAGCCTTTTTGATTAAGCCGTATTCCGTTGGGTACTGCACGCTCTAATCAGCATAAATGACGGATACGTAGCAAAGTTTACGTAACCGAACCGATCGGCAACCTTTATGTTTGCATGGCGTTGTGAACTGCAGGCGAATTGTTAATTACCTCAAATTCAATAAGTATTTAAATGTATTTTATTGGCAAAGCTGGATTGATAGGTTCGCTTAGGAAGCGAGTAGATGTGAAAGGTCCCACCGAGTCTGACAGTAATTATAATTAGAAATGGGAGTTTTTATTTTTATTTTAACGGGTCGTAAATACCAGCAGGATTAGTTTTTGCACCAGGAAAATATAATTAAATGCTGATACCGATTATACGATAAAAGTAGAGTGCATATAATTTAGTAGCAGGTAAACTATTTTATGATATTAAACTTAGTATTGAGGTACGCTGTTACCCTTTTCCTATACGTATGCGAAGTATTCGTAAAATAAAGACACCGTAGTTATTAAAAATTTGACTACTATGAAGAATGCATATTTAGGCAGCAAAAAACTAATAAAAAACTTATATTTCGAAAATACGACGGAAACGAGCTTGGTCCGTCAATATGTATGGGTATTGCAACATTCGTCGAACACACTTCTAAGCATGCTGCGGGCGAACTCTATTTATTTTTATTTCTTAATTTGTTTATATAATTATGTAAAGAAATAAAAAAAAATTCTAGTTGGAGCATATATAAAATAATAGCATGGTTAACCCTATACATTGGCCGTCTGTAACATAAAAACTGTAATCAACTCCCTCTATCTGAGAATCCAATAATAAATAAATTAATTTGTATAAAAAAACACATAAACTAAACAAGTTTTGCACTAACCTGTATAATAATCTCAGGGTCACTGTTATTGGAGCACACTGTGTAGACTCGAACACTAGGGACAAGGTATACACAAAAGGCATAGGAATTATATCGTAAAATTTAGAACAAAATTATCAATTCTTTATTTTACACAAAACAAAGTAACTTATAACTTTATTAATTAATAATAAGCAACTTTAAACAATTAAATATCACTTCTTTAAGACTTTATAACATTTGCTTGTTCAATTAAAAATCCACCTTGTTTACTCTTGCATGGTGGAATGTAGACTTGCCTTGAAGGATTCTTCGTACTTTAGAATTTCAAAACTTCTCACTTTGGCGCGAACCTTGGTCTTGTGGCTCGTGGACAAGCTTACAAAAGATGAAGGCAGCAACTCATATTCCATAAATGTGTTCGAAGAAATTGAAGCAGTAGAACGTCCTTTATTTAATTTAAACTTTACCAACAAATAAGTAGATCCTTTTTCCACTAATTTCTTTTATTGGATGGATCCATAAAATTGTTCGTAGAACTTATATTGTTAATAATAATATTATAACCTCCAAATTCGACTTTATCATAAACTTTTGTGATAGAGTTTCTTCTTAATATCAATGTAACAAAGCACTTTTATTTATATTAAATTATGTTATTAACATTGATACTTATTTTTAATTATATCTTGTAGATGTGAAGTTATAATCGGATGACATTGACGTTTATGTTTTATTGTCATTCCAATTGTTGACCAATCTATAAACAAAATACGAGTGCAAAACAATCGACAATCGAGGGACCCTTATTCCATTCTGCGACGAAATTCTAATTTTGTCGAAATTTACCCAAAATCTCGGCCGTAAGTTAATTAAAACACTTCGAAGATGTACTCAAATATTAACACTTTGTTTTATTACAAAAAACACGTAATAATTACACAAATTTACATATTTGCACAGCTGCAGAAAAAGCGTGCTTTCAGCTTGGTGGTAAATAAGCAACTGTCAACTTTAATTTATAAAACTCAAAATTGTTTGCCTGTTGCCAAGGCAACGAGGTAGGAATATCAAAAAATCCATGCGAACCACACAAAACCAGCCAATCAGGGCTAAGCAGAAATTGACCAAAATTTAACAAATATTTAGAAATTACAATAACTTTATTATAAATAAATTTTCATCAAAATGAAAAACTCCTGTGTTACACATTAAAGAAGGAACATTTTGATACCTCACTTCTTATACGTTCGAAAATGCACTTATAACTTCACAAATATTTTTACATTAATTTTTAAATAAATATTTAGGTAGCGAACAACAAATTAAAATAACTTGTATTTCGAAATACAACGGAAAAGAGCTTGGTTCGTCAATATGTACTAAGAATATATGCAAGGATGATATTGCAGCATTAGTCGAACACACTTTGAACCATTCCTATATATGATGTATTTATTAAGGACATTTTAGAATCTATGCTATCTATATATAATAATTCCGTATCAACTTGATCTTTCTCTTTTTTTTTTGTTTCGCAAACCTCGCTCTAATACAAACATGCATTTTAGTATCATGAGGAAAGCATATTTAGGCAGGGGAAAATTAATTAAAACACTTTGTTATATATTTAGATATATTTAGATATTTAGATATATATGTAGAAAACACATCGGAAATGAGCTTGGTCCGTTGATATACACAAGCAAGGAAGGTATTGCAACATTAGTCAAACACAATTTGACGCATCCCTATATATAATTCGTAATACGTATGTCCGGCTGCTCCGTAAATATTATAAATTAAGGTTAATTATATAGTTTTTTCAAATTAAACCAGTTATTATTGGTTGTTTGTGAATCAGCGTTATTTTTAAACCATTCCTGTGGCCGAAATAGTGATTTTTCCTTCAAAATGGCTTTACAAGATTCGAATTGAAACTCCGCGTAGATGGCGTCAGTAAATGACTTTTGTTTACGACCGTGTTTTATTCTTCGCTATGAATGACATTACTGAATGTTAACTGAGTGCGAGACATTTAATCTGGATTATGAAAAGAGAAGTTTTAAATATTTAATTTATTTAAAATCAACGAATAATGGCGAAGCAACTTTGTCTTGTAACTGTTTTTCTAATTCTTATATTATTTTTTATCAAATTTTGGCGGAAGCGGAAGCGGAAGAAGAAGAATTCATAGTAAATAAATAGTAATTCACCATGAGTAGATGGTCAAGATTCAGATGTATCATGGTTGATCCTTTGATTCTTTTTCTATTAGTAGCTTGGCTACATTGGATGTCTAAAAGTGTTTTAGTGGGTTAAATAATAATATAACTGTGCCAATTTTCGACATATTGTTTCAAGTCAATTCAAAAACATATGGTTGACATGTTTAGTATTCCATTTAAAAATAACGGTTTGCGTTTTGCATAATTTAGAATTGGGAATAATAAAATGGCTCTTTTGAAACAAAAATAGTCTTCAATGAAGTTTTGTTGATAATGATCTATTTTTGGAGGAAGGTGAAAAAAGATGTTGTAAGAGAGTGCAATGAATGTAGAATCTACTAAGTAGGATATACGCAGGAGAGAAAATCAATCTGATAAACTGATAATCGTGATAAACGTAAAAATGTTGTCTTTCGATATATTCTGGCATTTTTGTATAGAGCAGTTAACATACAAGTCGACTATAGAGAAACATTTAGAATAGCAAATACTTCCATTACATACAAATTAACTACGGTTTTTAGCCTTCCTTTCTTAAATAAGTTCGCTGTAGGCGGGACATAAAATACAGTAAACAATGCAAATCTATATATTTTGCTCCGTTATCTCCGATATCTTGTTTTACCCGAGCTCGTCTTACGAGGTTTAGACTGTTGGAGAAGCAACCCCTTTAAAGATTATGTTATCTGCTTAACAGATTGGATAATATCATTATTTACAAAAAGGGAAAGATGTATTTGCTATTTTTAGACAAAAGTTAAGGTATTTTTTTAATTAAACGTAAACATTATTAGATAGTTGTAATGACTGAATAAATTTATTTATTGCGGTGCGAATAAAACTAGTAATTATTTCGTTAATTTCCATATTACCTGGCAATATTATGTTTAGGTTGTCATTCGTCAATTCCTGGTTCACGAAAAGGTTATGTATAGTAGATGTGGTATTATTAAGGTTTTGTTTTTGCAAGGCTTGTTTATGTAACAGTTGATTGGCTTTGCGCGTGTACTGTTTAAGAATTGGTAATTCGTTGCTGAAGATTAATTAAGATGTTTTTTTAAATTTACCAAAGTTCTGTGTTCTGTACGATGGTTTTTTTTCAAAAAGGAGCTTGATATTAAAAGCTTCTTTTAAAATGACTTCACCGTTTTGCTAACTCCTCATTCTTTTGCATCACCTGATATACCATCACGGAGGAAGAAGAGAATGCTTGACAATATTAATTTCATGTCAATTCCAGTGATTACCTGTTTGCTATAAACTGTTTTCTGCAAGCAATGATTCTTAAGCCTGAATGAATGTTTGCCCTACTCACTCGGCTTACTTAGTTACAGATGTAGAATTTCACTTTCGAATTTAAGAATGCCTTTTTTTCTGGTGGCTCGAGCTTTACATAAGTTCATAATTCAACATTTAAGAGCGAAAATTCAAAGGGTAAAATTTAGTTCCGATTTTCGAAAACCTTAGGGGACCCTTTTTCAAGTCCTACCGACTGCGCCATTTATGTTTGTTCAACGTCTAAAAGGATTTTTAAAAATTATTAGTTCAATTCGGCAGCATAACGCTAGAAATGCTGAAATGCAAACAAGAAAAAATTCTGCTTGTGTGAGATTACACTAAGAAACGTTATTAAAAGTAAATACAATAAGTTTTGTATAAGATTACTTGTGAAATTATTATCACATAGCTTGTACCCATTACATAAAGTGCAAATTCGTGTGAATTTGTAAGTATAGCACCTTTGCAGATTTCAATCCGAGGAAGAAAGTAGGGTTATATACCGTATAGTAGTACTAATGGTTGCTAGCTTAAAGAACATTAGTTATTCAGAATCTTACTTAAAAACAATAAACATTTAGGTTGTTGACTCGTACCAAAGTGTGTTTTGTGTCGGAAAAATCCTAAACAAGTTTTTAACACTTTTTACAGTACTGTAGAAGTTCATTGAAACGGGTTACAACTGAGACCAAAACTGTTGGCAATTTATCAAGCGTGAAATATTAATTTCGCACACTGCAACAATTTTATCTAATTCGTAGGAAGCAAAGGCTGCAAAGATAAGATAGCTCGAGTTGGATTCCATATAGCTTTCGTATTAAGACAACTTATAACTTGCATCTCATCACAGCTTATCTATTGCTTAATAGAATTATTATAGCTCCTGAAACATGTTGGAGTAAAAAATACAATTATCCATTTCGCATTGATTTGAATCGTTTTAATAGGTTTGTTAGGAGAAGACCGCTGGATGATATTATTTCATGGGGTGAATCTATATGAAAATATAATAAGCAATAGCAGATATCAGAAAATTATTGAAGGCCATGAGTATTTGTTGGAGGTAATTAGTTGTATAACTTTAAACGTGATTTGTAAGAGTCTATTAAATATAATTGTGTTGGAGTAATTTTCTTATTTTAGGTAGTGGGTAGACACTTCTTCACCGTTTCTGGTGAAGGACAGACCTTTCAGGAGCCTAGTGACCCTGCACACGTGAGCGCATGGTCCCCTCACATCCTTAAATAGCTGAGCAAGCCATATCCTGATCTTAAATACCGTTCACTCCAGTATATCCTTCACATATACTATCTCCTATGCTATTCGCTGGGTAATATCATTCCATGGGGTGAATCTATATGAAAATATAATAAGCAATTCAGATATCTGAATATTATTGGGGCCACCAGTATTTGTTGGAGGTAATTAGTTGTATAACTTTAACAGTGATTTGTAAGGGTCTATTAAACATAATTATGTTGGAGTAACTTTCTTATTTTAGGTAGCGAGTATATACTTCTTCACCATTCCTGGTGAGGGACAGACCTACTTCAGGACCCTAGCGACCCTGAGAAATCCACGTAGCCACACATAACAGTCGCACGACAAGAACAAATGAATATCTAGAACTAAAGTAAACGAAGAATTATAAAAATTAAATGGGATATTTTGGGATTATGTGAAACTCGGCTACCCGACGAAAATGTACAACATTGAAAACAGGAAATCTGCTATATCAAAATAGTTCGGAAGAAAATACACGAAGGGGAATACGTGGGGCAGCAATTATGGTACATAGGAGAATAGAACAGCTAGTCTCTAAAATGAAATGGATATCACAGAGAGTAATATACATTATCTTGGAAATATCGAAAAGATACAGTGTCCAAATAATTCAGGTTTATGCCTCTACAAGTACATCAGACGACGAAGATATAGAACAGTTGTATAAGGACATAACTCAGGCCCAAAGGGCAGAAATTGCGCATTACAAGATAATAATGGGCAATTTTAATGAAAAAATATTATTAATACTCATTGCGGAGGTAAATTTGGACTTGGTTCTGCCACTGAAAGGGGTGAAATATAAAACAGTAAACGTCAAAGGCCGAGTAGAAATATATCAGTAAAGAAACGTAAATGGAGACATCAAAGAAGACAAAACAGAAATTACTAAGATCGTCGAAAATTTCTACGGATTACTTTATTTCCATGTAAACCCCGAGCCTCCAAGGATCTGCTGTTAGATCAGAAAAACTATCCATAATCACCATAGACGAAATAGTACTAGCGTGATCTCAAATGAAAACGAGAAAAACACTGAGAGACGAAGGAGTCACCATCGAAATGATAAAATACGACTGAACGGTCACACTAGAATCCATAAGAATACTGCTCAATAAATGTCTTTATGAAGGAAAAATTCCCGAGACCTGGTAAAATGTACAAGTGGTTTTATATATATTATTATATAAGAAAGGTGACAAATTTAAAATAGATAATTATCGACCTATAAGTCTTCTACCTCATTCATATAAAGTACTAACTAAAAGTAATTACCAATAGGCAGGCTTACGAAGAGATTCAACGACTATCAACCTCCAGAACAAGTTCGTTTCTGGAAGGGCTATGGGCTATTGATCACATGCAGTCTATACGCTTAACAGAAAAATGCAACGAATACTATGTCCTCCTTCACCTCGCTTTCGTCGACTACAACAATGCTTGCGACTCTATAGAATTGTGGGCAATCTTTCAAGCCATGAGAAACGAAAGAATTAATTCTAGATACAAATTCTTACTTCGGTAGATATATAAGGAAGCAACAATGGAGGTAAATATCAATGAAGATCATAAAACCCGTAAAATACTTATAAGGAGAGTGAGACAAGGTGATACTATCTCTTCAAAACCTTTAACTGTCTTTAAAGAGGGAAATTGGGAAACAAAAAAGGTTAGAATCAATGGCAGATATTTAAATCACCCACGCTTCGCCGACGACATCGTATTAATTAGTAATACCGACGAACTGCAGGAAATGCTGCGCGAAATCAAGACAAGATCGGCGGAGATGGGATCACAAATGAAACAAAAACCAAAATATTATCAACAGAAAATGTAATTCTGTTTGCAGGAAACGAAAAAATAGATAGAGTAAACGTATATGTTTATCTAGGACATAAAATAGAGCTAGGCAAGGAAAACCAGATTGCAGAAAGCAATAGACGAGTAGGATTGACATGTATAGCTGTCGGGAATTTAGGATTTGTACTAAAAAATCTAATGATACCTATACAATTAAAGAAAGTGTTTAATACTTGTATACTTCCTGTTATGAAGTACGTGGTCGAAGCTATGACAGTGGCAGTAAAATCAGCTAATAAGCCATAGAAAAAATGATGTTGGGCATAAATCTAAGAGACTACGTCACCAACACAGAGATAAGACGAAATCAACGATGGAATCTGCCATAGGGTACATTGCGAAGCAGAAATGGAGTTGGGGCGGTCACGTCGCTCATCAAGATGTATCTAGATGGTCAAACCGCATACTACAATTGAAGCAGAGGCTTCATAAACGAAACATAGGGGCACCACTAAGGTGTTGGCAGGGTGATGTAAAGGAAAACGCGGGGAAAAGACCGTGCCAGTTGGCGTAGGATAGAGAGCATTGAAGGAAGCTGGGGGAGGTCTACATCCATGAGTGGTTGTAAGGGGCTGCTGAAGAAGAAGTATCTTATTAAACCCTCACTCATCCATTATTGGATATAGGTCTTTCCTCTGTTTTTTTATGCGCATCATCTCTTGCTTATCGTTGCCATAGTCTTCTGGAAATCATTTGGATGTCGTCGATCCAGCGTCGTGGTGGTTGTCTGACACTTTTCTTTCCTTGTCTTGGTCGTCATTTGAATACTCTTTTAGTCCAACCTGTCGTTCGTAATCTGAATGACCTTTTTTGCTCAAATCAGTAACCACTAAAAAGCAAACAAACAGGAAATGCAGAAACATAAAAGATGCAGGGTGTTACATTACATCGATTTTCCCTGACAACCATTATTTTGTTAAATGTATATTTACAGTTTTATGGACAAGCTTGAAACGTACCTAGCCCATAAGTTCAATTACGAGATATTTTTAAGTTATTTTTATTAACGTACTGCAACATAGATATGTGTACGTATAACAAGATATAAATAGCATTCTGATCATCATCTTAATTGATAATTATTACCAGTAAAATTTGAATGAATTTCAGTTGTTAACTATGATTTATTAATAAATTACTAGATTAAATTCTGAAGCTAGAAAGTGAAAATCTTACGAAACGCAATTATATTAAGCTGTAATATCTTACGCCGTTTAGGGAAAAAGGAAATTTGAAACTTAACATTTTACAAGCATTATACATGTAAAACCAAACGTTTCATGTTTTAGTTCAAATGTGGGCGTTAAAACTCCAAATTTCTGAATTGAAATTACATTATACTAAGCTTAAAATTTCGAGGTAAAGGTCAAGTTGACTGTTTGAAAGTGAAAACTGAACAATGAATAATACCTTGTGGGTCGTTTTGATATTAAGACAAATTTGTTTAAATTCTGTTTCTAGGGTTTTAAAAATACAAAATGCGTTTCTGAGTTAAGTAGGAAAACAATTCCATCGACATGCAGAACAGTATTTTTTGGGTTGCTTACACACTGAGTCGCGAAACCTTTTCATTTTTACGTGTGTTTTTAAAGTGAAAATTATGATCAAATTCGAAGAAATTCCGCCTGAGGCCTGTCCTAATCCCGACTGTGAAAGTAGGAGGGCGTCGATAAATATCAAACTTATCCAACCTTTACACAGGCTTATACTTTGAGGTGAAACAAGGATAGTTAGAAATGTATTTTTGTACTTTTAAATAAGTATGTAAGTTTTTCTAAATGCTATTCTCTTGAAAACATTTTTATTCCGTAACTGAACAATTTTGGAATGAACTGTTTATCAAAAAGATTAAGCCAATTCTACTTTTAATATTGTGAAGAAAAGATTCATTTGAACACATTCACATAATTGTTTATTAAAGTAACATTTAAACAATTTGAAGAATAGTATCTTCGAGTCTTAGCGCAAGGTTAATATGCAGAAATTGAAAGTTGATTTTTGTCGAAACGAATTTAAAACGAAGATATAAACGTCCAACTTTCTTGTCGAATAGAAATTTATATCCTGTAAATCTGAAACAATAGTGTGAAGTCCTATAACACTGTAATTTACTTAGCGTTATTGGTGCTTCTGTTCAGTTATATATTCAGAACAACTTTTCTAAAATGGTAATTATATATACAGGGTTCTTATAATATAACATGGGCAATTTTCTACAGAGTGTTGGGGGACCCTGTAGGTTACAAAAATTTTATAAACATATCTACGAAAATACTTTGATAAGAGGATACATGAGTCGGTGAGGTGGGAGTCCTTTGTCATTTTCCATTTAATGATTGAAGCAGCAGATTTCTTTGACATTGGATCAGACTCGATAGACCAGTTACTGGCTTACCAGGTCGCCCGAGTTAAGTCAATATGATTATTATTTATGGAGCTGCGCGAAAAATATTGTTTATGAACAAGTGGTTGAAACTTAGGTCGAGATCTGGCAGTGCATTAAAGACTCAGATACACATATTTGAAATACTATAGGATTATTTGAAATGTTACAACATTCATTAATCCGACGAGCAGAAGCCTGTATTCTGGCAAAAGGAGGAAGTTCTTTGTCCTTTAGCATTTAAAGTTTGAAGCAGCAGATTTCTTCGGCGCTGGATCAGACGCGGTAGATCACTTACATGGCCTGTCAGGTCGCCTGATTTAAGTTCGCTTGATTTTTATTTATGGAAGTACTTGAAAAATATGGTTTATGAAGAAGTGGTTGAAACTAAGGTTGAGATTTGGGTGCGCATTTAAGACCCATTTGCACATATTCGAAATACTATAGGAGTATTTGAAATAGTACAACAATCAGTCATCCGATGAGCAAAAAGCTGTATTCTTGTGGAAGAATGGAATTTCGAACATTTATTGCAAACTTGCGCTTTTTTTTTAGTATTTCTGTTATAAGTTTTTAATAAAACATTTTCAGATATGTTCTTTAGAACTTTTTCGCTTACTTGTCCCCATGGTTTAATCATACGTAGTTAAGTTGCCATCCCACCCACCCCCTTCAAAATGGTTGACGCAACCCAACATACAAATATCTCAGTAATTGACGTTATTGAATTTTTTATAATACATAAATGCATCATCGTTGCCCTCTGTCAAGTCGATCTATTACTGTAGTAGTTAACAGTATTACTAAAATTAATTATATTAGTATTAAAAAAAAGCACTCACTGATGCAATCGTATTATAGTAAAAACTAAATAAGTAAAAAATAACAAAAAATAAATACCAAAGACATATGTAATTCCGTAATTATTCAAAATTGCCTCCACCGACTCTTCTATTTCGTAATCTTGATATTTTGGAATCTCATGATATAATTGTAACACTAGAAAATAAATGTGTACATCCAATATCCTTATGTTCCGAACACAAAAACATTACATAAAGGTTTTCTAGAAGTAGGAAATACAAACAATGCAATTTATTCGTTTATACAACTTTGAATGTACTAAATCGTCAATTGAATGCTAATTTTACATTATACTTTTATATGCGCTTAAGAGAATAAAACCTTTCGACTAATGACAAAGTAAATTTTACAATTCCATTTTTTATAATATCTGGAACGTAAAAAATTAACTATTGTAGATAATTCATCTTTATTTATACTGTTTGGTGTGGAAACATATAGTTTAGGGTTTTATCAAAATTCTACAATTTGATAAAAAGGAACAAGCAAATGTTTCCTTTAGTTTTGAGTTTACAGTGCTAAAACATAGAGGCAAATGCTATTATATGAATATGCTTACAATGAGTTCGTATCACTTCTGGTATAATCGGAATTGATATCAACTTATGATTTTTAAATAGATATCTTTATCGTTTAACGAGTAGAATAAGAAGTTATTTTGTGTGTGTGTGTGTGTGTGTGTGTGTGGTGGTAGTTCAGGTTAGGTAAGGTTTACGTTTGTTTCTCAGCATTATCACATAGGATATACAAATCTTGTGCTGCAGCTCACCGTACACCATTTCCCAATCCGGTTGGCAAACGGGATATTAATGTCAAAAAATTTGCAACTCTGGAATTTCTGTCTTTCGGATGCGACGTTAAATTGTAGGTCCCTCATGCTTCAACTTTAACGTTGAGGATGTGCACTTGCCAAAGACAAGACCGGTGTCTAACAGTGGGACGAAAATGGCTGTTGACGACGATACATATTGTTTATGTGTATTCCAAATGTAATAAAAATATCTTTACAGTTATATACTGTTCCTACAAAAGGAAACATGTGAAATAAAAAACTGAATAGCTGCCATTTATATAGAGGATTATTTTCAAAAATACTACTAAATAACGTAAAGTTTAAATCAATTGGGTTAACTGTTTTGAGTAAACGGGTCCTAATTTCGAATTTTTCAAAAATCTTAGAAGGCCTCAGAGACAAAAGACGCTAATAAAAATAATTTCATGGGTTATTAACGTCTCTACCATGTTACGAAATCTAATTAAAATACGTATACTCATAATTGTAGATGCACTATTGAAAAAAATGATACAAAAGAAATAAAACAAAAAACATATTTTTTTAAAAGCTTATTATCTCAATACATGTTTTTGCTGTAAATTTAATCAGATCCGGACCATCTCGACGAACAGACATACGTACCCACCCTCCCGCAGATATTTTCTAGAAACCATCTGTTTGATTTTTCTTGAAGTTGAATTTTTCACGAAATTAATACTACTGTCAAGGCTATTACTAGTAAAAGTAAAAGGAGTTTGTTATGTTCATTTTAAAATGTGCCGCTTTATATGAATCAATTCCGTAATTTGTTTGCCCCTTCGTAAGAATTAATAACGTTATTTTAATTCAGTCTTATTTTGGGTTACCGTTTCACTATTCTGTTTTGTCTTTCGAAGTTTGAGATATGTTAACAGTTTCTTTTGTGTCAAAATTGCAGACTCTTGTTTTTTTTCTCCGCGCTTGACCTCGGACGCGTCCGAGAACGCACATGTCCGTTTTCGTTCTAGAACTTTTACATAGCATTTCGAAATGTAGTGCAATATCTTTTGGGGGAGAGTGCAGATTCCCGTTGCGTTTTTACGTCAGTCGATCTTCCACCTTTTTTGACTCCGGACCTTCCCAGAATTACAGCTTTAGGGGAGAGCCGTAAATATATATCGAGTGCTGTAAGTGTCGGCTTGGGTTTTCGACGGGTATACTTGGTGTAATTTTCGTTTCGTTGTTTTACCATGGGGTTGAAAACAACACATCGACAATTGTCGGATATTAGTACGCTAGGATTTTAAACCCAAACAAAAGACAATTCTTTGTGAATTAGCCAATCGCCGTTCGGCGGATGAATTTCGAAGCCCAGCGCCGGTCTTGTTGCTGCTACTATCGTTCAACGATTAACAACCTGCCGTTCAACACATTTTCCTGCATTTGGAAATCAACCCTCCGGGAATTGTGCCTGCCTTCTCCGAACTTCAAGGTAAAGAACCAGTTTTTTGTTGTGCAGTGTAAAATAAAACCTTTTTTTATTTCCTCGCGCAAACTTGCAAAATTTCGCGATATTGGACTTGTTTGTTTTATGCAACCTAAAAGCGATCTTCAATCGCCATTTAGTCATTGTTGATTGTAAAAGATATTAGTACTGTATTTTTCCTGTAAACTCTACGTCATTGGCCACACACAGTCATTAAAATATCATAAATATTGTGCGTCAACGGCGGCGAGTTTTATGTTTTTTGGGCGTTCAAATATCTGTAAACTCGTAAAAATACCATTTCCTGTCTTTTCTTTTTGTATCGCCATACCAATAATTTCATTATATGTGTGTTAAAAGTTCCTGCCTCTTTTATTTTTGTGTACTCTGTATTTGTTTGTGTAAAAATTTTGCAAGCTTGAAATATATAGGAGGAGGCACAATAAAGGTAGGTTCCATTCCCGTAAGATGTTGGCTTCTCGGCCTTCCACGAGGACCTACAAGCAGCTGGATTTGGAAGGTGGCACCCACTTATTTTGACTCGCCCTGTACACAACTAAAGATTTTCTCCCATGAGCGATTTTTACGAACTCCTCCTACTCTTCTGAGCTAAGCTGTAGGCCGTTTTCCATCCATCTGGTTACGGGTCGTCGGAAAAGCTAGATTGGCCCGTAACAAGTTGTATATGTTGTAATTTTGTAATGTGTGTAAAATATAATTACTGGTGAATATAAGATACACTTTATTATTTAGAAATGCTTTATGAGGGCATTTAAAATTGAAGTAGATCCTCTGTCAACATACAGGGTGATTCTAAACATGTATCAAACACTTTAACTATGTAAAGCTGAGGTTATTTAATCAATAAATTACCTTGTAAATGTTTTTAAAATTCGACACCATTGCGGAGATATGGACCTTCAAAGCTTTTTTACGTCCTTTTACTAAAATCTAAATGTAAATACTTTTTTTCCGTTTAGATAAACCCTGACGTTTTGGAAAGTTAATAGTCCAACCTTAATTTCCAGCCAAGAAAAATGTACAATTGAAAAAAGGTGGATGAAATATGACCCACAAGTGAAACATGTGGTTTAAAAATTTGGAAATATGGTGTATGTATTTAATTTGATATTTTTATTTATAGCTCTTTAAATATCAAATTGTTGAAAAAAATTATAAAACCTATTTTTTGCAAAACAGAATACTAGTTCAGAAGCTACAAAAATATCTTCCCATATGCCCTAATTTATATATATTTTAACCAATTTTTCACTTCTGGGTCAGATTTCATCTGCTTTTCATACTCAATTTTACATTTACAAATTAAGCTTAGGCTGTTAGCTTTCCAAAACAATGAAGTTTAATACAATCGGACAAGAAACAAAAAAATAATTTACATTTCAATGAATGGATGTAACAAAACCTTAAAGCCCTCTACTGTCGTAACGGTGCCGAATCTGAAAAAAATTACTTTCTTTTACTCTCATTCATTCATACTACCGTCGCCCCCCCCGGGTGCGGGCGTCCCTTATACACTAACCATTCATGTAACATGCACCCTAAACTTAACTAAGCGAAATGCGGTCGCCCCGGCTGAGATTCGAACGCCCCAGCGGATCAACTACATTTCGCTGACCTCGAGTGGTAACGCGTTTCCGCACTACTCCATCGAGGCCCTTGAAAAAATTTACTAGGGGTGAAATAACCTCAGATATAAGTGGTTAAAGCTTTTCGAACAGTTTAGAATCACCCTGTATATGAAGAAAGCTACATATTTGATTGTTTTCTGATCTTATTTATATGTTCGAAAATCTGAAAATTGTACAGTATGATTAACAATATTTTCGATAAACAAACCGTGTGTCTCTTATAATGCATACCATTACTACACGTACTGAATAGTTATCAATCGATCAATTGCTACTATTATTTATTAGTCAAAAATTTATGTCTGCACGCTTAACTGAACATCCGCTGCGATTACTGTTTTCGTAAAAGTTTCTTTAAATATTCCGAACCTGGCACAAGTGTGCATTTGAATTGATTGCAAAACCTGGACCGATTCTTTATACGATTTTCAAGATGTTTTGTTGTTAAGTTGTAGTTAGTGATGCCCAGGCTGTCTTAAGCTGTCTAGCTACCACCGCATTGATGTTTTTGCATCATATCAAAAACTATTATTAATTAAAACAAATAAAGAAGTCCTTAAATCAGTGGCAGCACATTTAAAAATATAAAATTATCTATGCCGTGCTACTTTTTTCACATTACAAATGCGCTCAAAATATAAAACCAATAATAAAATTTATATCTATTGTAAAATAAATAAACATTCAAATAAAATTTAGTCCAGCTTTTCCGATGTTCGTTGTACAAATGAGAGACTCTGCGAATTCTTTATTAGCTGTATTAACATGTTTAGCAAACATGTTTTTAATGTGAATGAATCAGTATTTTATGCATTATGGGATCTTGCTGTCTTTTAATGGTATCCTTTGAAGAATATTTTTTTATCTATGGTAAAAAATTCCACTGTGCATATAGTTAAATTCGGTTAAGGTATTCCGTGCAGCATCAATTATTAAAAACCTGAATGAATCCGTCCAGGTTTGTCAAGCAATTCAAATGTTTATTTTGAGTAAGTTTGAAACTTGAAACGAAAATTATAATCCCTGCAGTTGTTAAGTTATGCATTCAAAAATAAATAGTTTTAGTAATAGATAATTGTAGCAACTGAACTATAAGCATGTAGCTATTAAATAATTGCGGTACACGTTAGAAATTGCATGGCTTAAATAAACACATATATAAGGTTTTCCACAGGCAACACATATCGAAAATGTTCTGGATCTTACTGTATAATAAAAAAGTTCAAATAGAGTTTACTGCAGATAGTTCTTTTATCCAATATAAATAAGTTTATAATTTTTTATTACACTAAAAACAGCTCAACTGTATATTCTGAAAGGATGAGTTAGGTATTGTTATTCAAAACACATTCTGGGCAATACAGTGATAGGCAAAATTAAAACCCGGTATTTCCACGAACTCAAGAAACCCAACCTGTCAAAAAACCATTGGAATTCTTCTTCCGAATTCCTCAATCGGCCTACAATTAAAAGTGAACTTACAACTGGGCGTCGAATGAATTTTTGCCCAGTTCTCAGACCTGGGGCAATTTAGAGCTCATTCACATTTATATTAGGTGATCTTGAAGACCGTTTAAAGAGGGCCCTACAGCAATTCTCTTTGCACGAGCGCGCTTAATCCCTACCATACACACCTTCGAGCACCTCTCACAAGTAAAAGTTGTTTCTTGAACGGCGGCGATAAGTCTTATTTCAATACGGAGTATGGGTTAGAAATAATTTTGAACTGATTAACTTTATTATGAGCGTATCATTCTGTCTTATCAGTTCGCTGATGTAATTATGTAAATTTTAAGCCCCTGACTGTAACCACAAAAGTTTGCTTTGCAACTTTAGGGGTTGCTGTGGTGATATAGTCCGTTCGCTCGGTCTTAGCTACTGGAATTTTGGTTACCACGGCTACCAAAAAGCTAAATTCGCGAAGAGGCGAAGTGAGACGAAACGAACCGAGCAAACAATTCGGAGCGTACTTTCATATATCTTTTATTTGTTAACAACATACTGCAACTCGCGTCAACACTCAGCAGGCCAAGGAAGGCCTCCTTTGGATGCAGCGATTATTATACGCGATGTGCTTAAAGACATTTAGTGCTGTTGCCATAAGTGATTATTGTTGGTGATGACAAGGATAATGGAAGTAGATGACGTCCGTGTCAGCATCACGAGTGAGTATCGGGAAACTTTTTCGGGAAATTTTGGCTTTTCCAGCGCAGGTGAAGAAATGTGTGGGTGAGGTGCGCAACTATGCAGTTTGTGCTATACCTAGGTTGTACTACCGTGTGACATGACATTCTTGTACAGAAGTAGGTTAATAACATGTTTTTTCGAAATGCCTTGGAGCGTTCTCATTTTCAAATTAAATTTGATCGAGTTGACCCTTCGGATTTGAGTTAAATATGTGCGCGTTTGAGTTATTTACTGATCGATCACTGAACTTGAGAGGCCATAAAAAAGAAAAGCTGAAAATTAGAGTGTTTGAATTAAAAGTAAACGGGGTTTTTTGCAAACTTTCTCGACAAATTTGGCCAAGAGTAATTAATATTCTAGTTGAGTTTTCTTCAACTTAACACTACTGAAACTAATTCCAAACAGGTATAAGTTTTTATACACACCGCCTTAAAAAATTATAATACAAAAGAATGTGTTTATAATACTCGGAAACGTTGAATTGTTAAAAAATTCCGGAACTTATTGCTCAAATTACGTGCTTTAAGATGTTAAAAACACCAGTTCCAGTTCTGTGCTTTTCCCTATTAGATTCGGAGAAAATACAGGTTGTCTTCTAAAAAAAGTTTATCTGGGTGTGATCTGTGGGTTTCTAGCCACCACAACTTAGAAAAACTAATTGGAGGTTAACAAAAAAGACAGCAGTAGAGTTTAGTTGTGAAAAAATTGTTGTGATTACGTAAAATATACTTAAGTGGTCTTACAAGTTTGTACGATAAGGAAAAGGTTTAGAGTTCTCTTTTGAAATATTAAAGAAATTAAGGAAAATATTAGGCGGTATAGACGAAATTCCTGTAAAAAGGCGAGACATTAATGGAAAATTTTGTAGTTACAGCTTTTTTAGCATTCATTATATAAGACAAATAAATAAAACGTGTTAATAAAGCCAATAATTATGACTTATTTTTATATACCAGTGTACCTATTTTGTATATAGTAGAAATTGTCCAATCTCTTTAAAAATTAATTTGAAGTAAGTCACAGTAATTTATTAAAAATTAACAGAGCAAATAGTTCTGCAATGGAAAAACTTTTTAATTATTTAACCATTTTTAGTGTTTCACATATTTATTTATATTTGTACTGGCTCATGATTAAAGGTAGCAATTGCTTACCTAACAAATAATTAAAATAAATTAATAATAAGACAATATGTCATTATTCGGTTATTGTGAGAATAGTCTCAAATGCACAATGTAATACCAAATATGTTCAACATCCTTTTAGCAGATTTTCATTATGGTAATATATATATATATATAACTCTGTAGGTCCTCTTTAACTAGATACTACTGTAAACTAGCCAAAGGTCAAATTATTATTGAAGGTCAATATCATTTTCAGGTTAGGAAGAGAAAACATAACGTGTGTTTAACATATTAATTTATATTTGTATTGTCCCATGATTGAAGGTAGCAATT